>JBCEWC010018280.1:0-12048 GCA_038996855.1 Solanum aculeatissimum
TGTGTATTGATTATAGGCAATTGAACAAGGTGACCGTTAAGAATAGGTACCCGTTGCCTAGGATTGATGATTTGTTTAACCAATTTCAAGGGGATACTCATTTCTCCAAAGTAGATCTTCGTTGGGGCTATCATCAATTGAAAGTGAGGGAGTGTGATATTCCCAAGATGACATTGTGAACCCGTTATGGTTATTTTGAATTTTTGGTGAAGTCTTTTGGGTTGACTAATGCCCCGGTGGTGTTTATGATCTTATGAATAAGGTGTTCAAGCCATTCCTTGATAACTTTGTGGTAGACTTCATTGATGATATTTTAATTTATTCCCGTAGCGAGCAACAACACATGGGTCATTTGAGATTGGCTCTCCAAACTTTGACGGAAAAGAAGTTGTATGCAAAATTTAGCAAGTGTGAGTTTTGGTTGGGTGAAGTTTCTTTCCTTGGTCATGTGGTGTTCGGTGATAGTATCAAGGTTTACCGTAAAAAAACCGAGGCGGTAAGGGATTGGCCTAGACCATTGAATCCTTCGGATATTCGTAGTTTCCTTGGTTTGGCCAGTTACTATAGAGGGTTTATTGAAGGGTTTTTATCTATAACATCTCAATTGACCAAATTGACTCAAAAGAAAGCCAAGTTTGTGTGGACTAGTGAGTGTGAAAAGAGCTTCCAAACCTTGAAAGATCGGCTTACATCGGATCCGGTTTTGACTTTGCCAAATGGTCTAGATGGGTTTGTGGTGTATTATGATGCATCCCGTATTGGTTTGGGTTTTGCGCTTATGCAACATGGTAAGGTGATATCTTATGCTTCCCGACAACTAAAGGTGCATGAACAAATTTATCCGACTCATGATCTTGAATTAGCGGCGGTGGTGTTTGCTTTGAAAATTTAGCGTCATTATTTGTATGGGCTTCATGTGGATGTGTTCACCTATCACAAGAGCTTGCAATATGTATTCACCCAAAGGGATCTTAATTTAAGGCAAAGGAGATAGTTGGAACTTCATAAAGATTATGACATGAGTGTGCTTTATCATCCCGGCAAGGCCAATGTTGTGGAGGATGCTCTTAGTAAACTTTCTATAGAAAGTGTAGCACATGTGGATGAGGAAAGGAAAGAAGTAGCAAAGGAGGTTTACCGTTTTGCTAGGTTGGGTGTGAAGTTGACCGAAAATTAAAATGGTGGCATCTTTGTGCAAGGTGGATCCGAATCTTCCTTGGTAGTTGATGTTAAGGCTAAGCAAGATCTAGATCCTTCTTTTGTGAAATTGAAGAAGTTGGTTGTCAATGGTAAGATTGAGGTTTTCTCCCAAGAGGGATATGGTGTGCTTCGGTACCAAGATCGGTTGTGCATTCCGGATGTTGATAGCTTAAGAGAGACTATTATGAAAGAGGCTCACAATTAACAATATTTTATTCATCCGGGATCTACCAAAATGCATCAAGATTTGAAAAGGTTGTATTGGTGGCATGGTATGAAAAGGGATGTGGCTAAATTTGTGTCGGAATGTCCCAATTCTCAACAAGTGAAAGTAGAACATCAAAGGCCTGGTGGCTTGACACAAGACATTGACATTCCTACTTGGAAATGGGAAGATATAAATATGGATTTTGTTGTTGGGTTACCCCGTACTAGAAGGCAATTTGATTCCATATGGGGTTTGGTTGATAGAATGATAAAGTCGGCTCATTTTCTACCGGTCAAGACTACTTATAGTGCCAAGGAGTATGCTAAGGTGTATATTCGGGAATTGGTGAGGTGGCATGGTGTACCAAGGTCTATCATATCGGATCGTGGTACCCAATTTACTTCTCACTTTTGGAGGTCTTTTCAAAAGGGGCTTGGTACTAAGGTAAAGTTAAGCACCTTATTCCATCCTCAAACTGATGGGCAAGCCGAGAGGACAATTCAAACGTTGGAGGATATGTTGAGGGCTTGTGTGTTGGAGTTTAGGGGAAATTGGGATGATCACTTTCCTCTCATTGAGTTTACTTACAACAATAGTTTTCATGCTAGCATCGGTATGGCTCCTTTTGAGGCTTTATATGGTAGGTGATGTAGGTCTCCGGTTAGTTGGTTTAAAATTGTTGAGGTGGCCTTAATAGGCCCGAACATGGTGGTTGAGGCTATTGAAAAGGTGAAGTTGATTCGGGAGAGGTTCAAGACTGCCCAAAGTCGTCAAAAGTCTTATGCGGATGTGAGAAAGAGGGACCATAAAATTCATGTTGATGATTGGGTGTATGAGAAGGTGTATCCTATGAAGGGAATAATGTGTTTTGGCAAAAAGGGAAAGTTGAGCCCAAGGTACGCCAAACCTTATGAAATTGTGGAGCGGATTGGTAATGTAGCTTACCGGTTGGACTTGCCTTTGGATATGAACTCTATTCATCCGATTTTCCACGTATCTATGTTGAGGAAGTTGGTTGGTGACCCCAAGGCCATTACACCTTTGGAAAGTGTGACAATTGAAGAGAACTTTACTTATGAATAAGTACCGGTTGAGATTTTAGATTGACAAGAGAAGCGGCTTCGCAACAAGGAGGTGGTTTCGGTTAAGGTACTTTAGAGAAACCAAGATGTGGAGAGTGCAACATGGGAAGTGGAGTTGGACATGAAGGAACGATATCCTTACCTTTTCCAATCTACTCAAGCCTAAGATACTAGGTTCTATTCTTTATTTGTCCTAATTCCTTGTTTCTTGAGTTTCATGACATTGCATGCATTCATGAGCACGAAAATTATTTAAAGGATGTTTTGACATGAGTTTTGAATGATTTATGATATGATGCATGATCTCTTGAGTTTTGATCATCATGTCTATTGTTCTGTGATTGATGTCCTCAAGCCCTCGTCTTAGCTCATTCGAAGTTGAATGTTCCCAAGGGGGAGATGATGTAACGACCCAAACATTTTCGAAAACTCCTTATGGTTGGTATTGTATGATGTTATACTGGTCATGGTTGAGATTTGGTAGCCACGGGTTGAGTTTAAGTGGCCTAACGCAAAATGGATCATTTGGTGGCCTAGAGAGGCCGTTTGGAAAGTAGACTTTGAGCTAGCATAACTTTTCATTCGGCTTTAACCGTGTAGGCTTATACATATAAAATTGAAGCTCTTTGAGTTATCTTCGCAACTCAACTGGTTTCACTCGATTCGGAGTTTGTATGAGGAAGTTATGGCAAACATAGTGGGACTGCCTAGAATTCGGAAGATATTGGAGATAGGCCCTGAAAAGGGCCCAAGGCAAGGACCACGGTATGTGAAACTTGGTACGGTCCATTTAGGGGTACGTGTCATGATCCAGTGAGTTGGGGGTGGCAAGGACCCACCCCAAAACCCAAGTCATGACTCACGGACCACCCCACGGTCCGTGAGCCTTGGTACGGCCCGTGTGAGGGTCCATTGAGTGGGGAAGCACCTTGGATAATGCTGGGGGTTGATTCTTGGGCCAAGTGTGGCTTCACGAACCAGTACACGGTCCATGTGAAGCCACACGACCCGTGAGTCCCCTCATCAAGTGGTCCAAGAAGTCCTCCGAGAGTTCGCATTGAACAATTGGCTAAGTGTTGTTTGATGGTGTGTTTTACGGACCGTGTGGCATGTTCACGGGCACTGTAGCTCCTCTGTAACACTCTACTTGCAGTTAAAAAGTCCATTTCATTAATGGTAATTTCATGATTTAATTAATCCCTAGGCCCCTTTTAGGTATCCTAAAGTCTCCTAAACCCCTAAATCAAGACCTAAACCCTTATTCATCCATTCTAAGTCTCCTCTATACACTGAGAATTCTAAAATCCTCTTGACCTCCATTGAAGAAAGCTTGAAGAATTTTGGGGAAGACAACCTTGACTAGTTTGACTTTGCAATTCCTTTGGTGAATTCAAGGTATGTGGGATTTGATTCAAGGAACTTCTTTCATCCTTGAAGACCCAAGAACCCTAACCTTTAAATTTTGATTTTAAGCTTCTTCAAGTTATGGGTTCTTCAATTAGTGTTGTAGTTTAGTATTGGGAACTATGTGCTGTAGTTTTTAGGTGATTTAAACAAGTTTTAAGCTTGAATTTTATGAATGTTCATGGGAACCCTTGATGAATCAAATTGCAGGACCCTTTCATGATTTAATTAAGCATGGGTAACTTTCAATAAGCTTTATTTATGGATTTTTCACCTGATTTATGATGAATTACCTTTCCAATTATGAAATTAAGTTTGAATCCCATTACCCATGTTCTTGATCCTCATTAATGGCATATGCATTGATATTGTTCTATTGAAACTCTTGATGAAACTCATGTTTTTGAATGTTATGTTAAGACTTGTGATCACATAGTCCCTTGCCATAACTCTTAGAGCATATTTGGTGCTTGCACCATATTGACATGTTTTGAATGTTTGATACGTTAAGCTAAGTACATGAGCTACTCTTATTGCATTGACATCGAATGATCATGAAGTATTTTGTAAACTCTTGATGGCCTTTGGCCTAAGCATGAACATGACTTTGAACTATGGTTTGCTTTGACTAATGATGCAAGCTTTGAAAATGAATGTAAGTCTTCCTATTTTGAAGTTGCATGTACCTATACGCATTCCCGTGGGATGAGACTTAGTGCCGAGGGATTGTAGGTGGGTGGACTATCTCCACAAGGTCCATACTCCTTTCCGTCAAACCAAGTGCCACCATGGCTTTTCTTCCTATATGGGATGACTTGCATGTTTCCCCTTGTTTCAAGGATGATTAGGGTACTACTTCGATAGTAGTCCAATCCGGGTAGTGGCTCGCTCAGTTCTTTCCATGTTGTCGGTTGAGGTCACATACTCGCTTTATATTAATCATAGGATTGCATTTGATGCATCATGGCATAGCATCTTGTGATATTACTCTTTGGCTACGTGCATTCATTTCGTAATACTTGTCCCCTTGTCATGTTGCTTGGTCATACTATATTGTCATATGCATTGCATGCCCACATACTTAGTTCTTAATTGTGCTAACCCATATTCTCGTTCTACATGTTCTAACCATATAGGGACCTGAGACGATATCTACATTCTACCGGACGACGCTTGACTCTTGATTGAAGACTTTACTAGTGGTGAGCCCTTTAGTTCAAGGGAAATAGCCACCGTTTATCCTACCTATTTTATGTTATGTTATATACTTTCTTGTGTCTTGATGGAGAGCCTCAAACTTATCGAGGCCCCGCTCATTCATGTAGAGGCTTGTTGGACCATTCTATACTCTTGTTCTTTGACTTATTGTGTTAAACATTTGGTTATGTAATACGATGCTATTTAGCTTAGATTATGATTATGCTATCTTGGTATGTTTATGACTAGTATGATGGGTATTGTGAATGACTATGTGCTTATGTGGAACGTCCCATAATCCAGTATGCTCCCATAGTGGAATCCTGTTCACCCGTTCCCTTAGAGATTATTGTCATGTGCTATGTGTTTACATGCTTGTCCCATTCCCGATATTGTCCCCATAGCTTAAGTCCCAAGTCCCAAATCCCTTAGAGCTTATGTGTTATGTGTTTAGCTTCCGCACTTTCGAACCGATGATGCGTGTAATGATGCTACGATGGCTTGATCGAGGGCTTTCGGGTTCTCCTTCACCATGTCACATCAGGACCCCTATCCGGGTCATGACATGTTATCATCTAATCAACCAAACTTGATCAAGGGGAGGTTGTGCTTGGATAAAATGTACGGGTTAGTAATGTCACATCACAGAGATAGATCAACTTCCATGATGCAATTTACCTATTCATTAGATAAAAGATTTAGGTAAATCTAGCTTATTGTCCTACAGCTACACATTGGAAAAGATTGCATTTATCTAGTAATACCAAGTTAAGATTCATGGGGAACACATTACCCGAGTTAGCTCTTCTACTAATGTCTTATCATTTGCTTTAATTTAGTTTAGTTAAATTTATTTTGTGAACGACCCCCCCCCCCCTTTTTCTTGGGCGATAAGTAGGTTAATCATAGCAGCTTACATTGACTCATTTCTTAAGTCTACCATTTCCCTGAGGGATCGACCCTAACCTCAGTTAGGTTATTTACTTGACAATGACCTCTTTACCTCAAAACGAAGGTGTGGCTTGAGCGACATCAAAACATAGTCATATCTTAGTTAGGACATTATCAAACCCTCATGATAGTAAGACATCATAGACCTCTTCATAATGTTGTCATTGAAAAGTGTTCACAAAATATCTATAAATTTTATGTAGCTAGAAAGGAGAAATGGTTGGACTTATGGAAAGGAAGGTTCCCACAATCAAACCCACATACCTTAGTGATTTGATGGAGGTAATCAGACTTGAAGTTGAGGAAATCTAAAACCGTAGCTTGCTTTCTTCTTCTTGAAACCTAGAAGGACTTGGGAGTATTTGGGAGGATTTTTGGGACTTAGGTTTTGAGAGAATGGGTTTGAGTGGTGGGGCTTAGGGTGTATAAGGCTAGAGTGGGGCTTAGTAGAGGCTAAAACAACATAGTATAGACATTAATTAATAGAAAAGGTTGAAATTGCCCCTTTAAAAAGTCTGTCAAAATGGACCATGAGACCTTGTTTATGGGTCATGGTCCATCTTACGGGCCATAGGTGAGGGTCTCATATGATACCACTTCAAACTCTTAGAAAAGTTTCTCTGAATCACATTCCATAACTTGACTTATGGCTCATAGGTTATTTCACGGGTTGTCTGATAGCCTGTACCTTGAATCCCTGAAAATCCCAAATCTCAGTAATCTTGATCGTTATTCTACGAGCATGGGTCACGACTCATGGAAGAACCTATGGCCCGTAGAAGCTTTCATAATCATTGGTACTTGGTGAAATTTTCTAGAAATTATTTTCCTATGCACTTTCATACCTTTTAACATGTGGGGCCTTACATTATGATTATGCATATTGATATTATTATGATGCTACTTGATGCATGGCATACCTACATGCTTAGTACATTTCACGTAGTAATGCATACTTCTTTGCCTATATAATCTAACCAAGTCGAGACGAGTGATGATGAGACTATTCTTCTATTTCATAGCTAAAGTTAGAATGTGCTTTGAAGATAGTTAGTGAGTTCCCATGCTTCGGAGACAAGCCTTATTCATTTTATTCTTTCATGTAGAAACTTTATGATTTCACTTGTTATTCTATCTTGAGGGTGAGCTAGTAGCATGTTCTAGACCCCACCAAGATCTATGATGTAGAGGCATGTATTGGACTAAAGATGTTGTAATTCCCTTAAGGGAAACTGTGACTTTGATATTGATATGTTCCACTTGCTACTCTCTTGTGAATTGCTTGTTTTATCTTATATATGCTTATGATATGAATAAGAGGCTTGGATGGGATGCCTTTAGGTGTCACATTAATTGTGCCACGACTAGGCCTTAGGTTCAGGTTATGATAAATAGTCACATGGTAAAGGTTCTTGTTGTAGGGTTTATCTTGAACAATAACCACTTGGAAGACTAGTTCAGGTAAGGTCACTGATGATAGAATAATGGGTACTATTGGTCAAGTAGCTAGACTCAGGTTTAGTCATCATAGGTTTAGTCATCTGGATATTTAGCCTATGATAGTTATTTAGGTTTAGCTTAGTCATCACAGAGGGATTTATTTGGTAGGCCGCATTATGAGTGTGTCATGATAGAACATTTTTCTTGAGAGTTCCCCACTATTCTCTATCATAGATGCCAAAGACAGCAGTACCCATTAGGGTCATCAGTTTAGGCCCCCAAGGACCAGTTCAGTCAACCAAACAGGGTGTATAGGGTGGCTGAAATGATTCTTATGATACTATGGATGTTTCTCAGGTCCGCTAATCAGGTGGTAGGAGTGGCCATGGTCACATGCATGCTTTTTGGGTACACCAGAAGTGGAGGCATCAAATGCTATTATCATAAGTACTATCTCTATCTTTCGTCAACTTGCTTAAGCTTTATTTAACCCAGGTCTACATATTCGTATGTATTTGACTATTATTCTTCATGGTTAGATATATTTAGTGAGTTATTGCTTGTGCCTATGCATGTAACCACCATTATAGAAGATTCTTTAGTTGTGGATTGAGTGTATTGAACTTATGTGGTGTTTGTTCTTGGTATGATACTAGAGCAGACTTGATTCTATTGGATATGTTTGACTTTGACTTGATTCTAGACATGAATTAGCTGTCTCCCCATTATGCAATTTTGGATTTTGTTTATAAGACTATCAACTTATGTTCGCAATATTCCTCTGATACCATTGATAGGTACAACAAGTCATATGCCAAGTAATGTGATTTCTTACCCCAAGGCTTAGTGGTTAGTAGAGAAGAGGTGCCTAGCTTATCTTACTTATGTTTGTGATACTAGAGCTGACTCACCTTCTATTGATTAATCTAGGACCACTTCTCCTATATAGGTTCATAGGTGTATTGGGATAGTTGGATATTACAAATAATTTGCGAAGGGTTTCTAATCTATTGTGGTGCCTTTGGCTAGACTAACTCAAAAGCATATTCCTTTCTAGTTGTTTGATGAGAGTGACATGAGCTTGCTGAAGGTACATGAGAAGAACTACCCTATACATGATATGGAGTTTTCAACAGTATTTTTTACATTGAATATTTACGTGCATTATTTGTATGGAGATCACTGTTCTACACCTATCACCATAGATTTCAATATATTTCCAACTAGAAATACCTTACTTTGAGACAACATAGGTGGTTGGAGTTGCTGAAAGACTATAATGTTACCGTTCTTTATCATCTGGGTAAGGAAAATATTTTAGTTGATGCCTTGAGTCGAAAGGCAGTAAGCATGGTGAGCTTGGCATACTTTACATATGAGAAGCAACCTTTAGCTTTGGATATTCAGTTCCTAGCAAATCAGATGGTATGACTTGATATTTCGAAGCCAAGCAAGGTGCTTGCTTGTGTGGAAACTAGATCTTCTTTGTTAGAGATTATTTGAGCACAACAGTTTGATAACCCACAATATAGGGCGATTTGTGACTGACACTTAATAGGGAGGTAGGAAGGTGTCCTTAGATATTGAGGGCATTTTAAGGATCCAGGGTCGTATATGTGTCTTAGAGATGGAGATTCAATTAGGATGGTTCTTAAGGAAGCCCACTTTTCTATATATACTATTCTTCTTGGTATGGGGAAGATGTGTCGTGACCTATGACAGCATTACTAGTGGTGTGAGATAATGAGAGATATTTTGACCTTTGTAACTAGGTGTCTGAACTGTCAGTAGGTAATGTTTGAGCACCAAAGGCCAGGTGGTTTGACTTAGCAACTACTTATTCTAGAGTGAAAATGAGAGATAATATCTATGTAATTTTTGGTGGGTCTACCATATACCTCTCGGGGTTTTAATTCTACATGGGTCATTGTGGATTAATTGACCAAGTTTGTTCACTTCTTATTGATTCAGACTGCCTATAGTTTAGAAAGGTTGGCTTAAATTTACATCTGAGATAATATATTTACATGAAATGTTAGTATCTATCATTTTAGGCAGTGTTACTTAGTTTACATCACATTATTAGAGGATAATTCAGAGGGATTTGGGTACATGAATCGACCTCAGCATACCTTTCCACCCCCATACTAATGGCTAATTATAGAGGACTATGTAGGTCCGAGAAGACATGTTTTAGGCTTGTGCTATTGAGTTTGGGGGACAATGAGATCATTTCCTTGCATTGGTGGAGTTTTCATATAATAATAGTTGTCATCAAGCATTTAGATGGCATCTTTTCAGGTAATATGTGGTAGGAGGTGTCATTCTCTAGTAGGTTAGTTTGATGCTTTTGAGGCTAGGCCATGGGGTATTGGGTTTCTTTGTTACTAAATAGATAGGTTTTGTGTGATTCATGAGAGACTCTACACTACCCAGATAGGCAAAAGAACTATGCGAACTAGAGAGTTTTTCCTTTAGAGTTTGTGGTTAGTGATTGAGTATTTCTACGAATGTCTCCATAAAGGTCATGATGAGATTTAAGAGAAGGGATAAGATTAGTCCCCGGTTCATTAGGCTTTTTGATATTTCATGGTGGATTGGAGAGGCCATTTATGTGTTAGCCTTTACCGCAAATCTTTTTGAAGTTCACTTTGAATTTCATGTCTTTATGCTATGGCGATATATTTTGGATGACTCTCACGTGCTTCAGTGGGATTCAGTTCAGCTTGATGAATCTTTAGATTTTGAGGAGGATCCTATGGCAATTTTAGACAAGCATAGTAGGAAGCTAAGATCAAAGAAGATTCCATTAGTAAAGGTCAGTAGAGACACTGTCCAATTGATGAGGCTACTTGGAAGACCAAGTGAGATATGCGACTCGACATTCTCATCTTTTTTAGCCTTTAGGTATTCGTCCTTCTTCATATTCAAGAATGAAAGTCCTTTTAGTAGTGGATATTGTAATGACTTCCAAGATAATTTCCATACTTTTACATGATTTTACCATTTTGCCTTTCTTCATAGTTTCTTTATAGTCCATATATGGTGTAGACTGGGTAGCAGCCCCCGAGGTGGTTTGGTGAGTTTGGTGTAAGCTTTTCTCTTATTTAGAGGTTTTAAATTAAAATAGCTGACTTTAGTCAATATTTGGAGATTTGAGCTTCTTATGAAAATTCCAACAGTTATATCAGCACTAAAGGGTCCATTTTGATATAGAGGGAACGTTGGTTTAGGTTGTGGGACTTTTTTTTAGTTTGTGTGAATAGTCGTTTCAACTTTAAATTTTTGGCTAAATTTGGCTTTGGTCAATATTTTGGGTAAATGAATTGGGATAAAAATTCCATCAGAGTGGTTAGCTTCGAGATGTCAAGTTTGATCTAGAACAACGTTTGGTTCAATTCCCAAGGTTCTAAGAATGAGTATTTTTCCCTTCAACATTTTACGAGTTAATGCTTAATTTAGCATTGACATTTATGAACATCTCGATAATATGACCTATGTTGGTCATTTCGTCAATTCCATTAAGTTTGTAATATCATTTACAATTGGGTAGCATAAGTCATTTGTGCTGATAGGGTCCAAAATAGATTCTGAATTTCCATCAAAAGAACTTCCTAAACTTGGTTCATAGCTAGAGCAGAGCTGCTAGTGCAGACCACTTTTACTCTTTGCGTTCACAGTCCGTTGGCCACATTCGTGAATGTAATACCACAGAAGTTGAGAAGTCAAAATCAAAATAAAAGGTTAGGATAGGACACTAGCTTAGGAACCATAAGCCAATTCTATAGTTCATAGACTTTTCCATGAGTCGTGGAAGCAGGCTCATGGAACTTGGACAAGGTTTAGGAATCTAATAAATTTTTATGAGTTAATGATGAGGGGTCGTGGTTAGGATTCAACTAATAAGGAAGCTTATCCTTACAGGACAAAACCCTTTACAAATTGTAGTTGACTTGATGGATCATGGATTAGAGTCGTGGAAGGCACTAACACTTATAAATGCTTTGGAGGTTGAAGGATGGATTTACGAGAAAGTATTATGGGTGGTAGACCTAACCATGAGTCGTGGTTCATGTTCTTTATTTTATCCAGATTCTAGGGGCTCAGTATCTCATGTACGAAATATATTTACGGACCATAGAAATTGTGATGGTCCATAAAAAAGGGTTTTTGGATCAAGTTCAAAGCGGGGAAAATAAGGAAAGTTTCTACGGATAACATTCTATATTCCATCGAACTATCTACGAGCCATAAATCTATCTCATAGACCTTGTTTGAAAATTTCAATTAGTATTTTGAATTTTCCTACCCTCCTAATCCCTAGACTACGTCGTTTTGGCCATATAAATCTACCATAATCATCTTTTGTCACGACTCGGATAGGGGGCCTAGATGTGAAATGGCGAAAGAGGATCTGAAGACCCTCGATCAAGCCATCATAGCATCATTACACTCATCATCGGTTCGGAAACGCGAAAGCTAAAACATCTAGCACATAAGCTCTAAGGATTTAGGGGCTTGGGACTCAAGCTATGGGGACAATACGGGAAAGGGATAAGCATGCTT
>JBCEWC010018281.1:0-12048 GCA_038996855.1 Solanum aculeatissimum
CGTCAAGATGCACACGGCCCGTCAACCCTGCCGTCAAAACTCCCTTAGCCAAATTTTCAACTTCGAGCCAAAACGAGATCACTGGAACATTTCACGGCACTGTTCATGAGCCGTCAACAGTCTCACGGACTGTTTACCATGCCGTCAAGATGAACTTAACCAAACCTACGCGCGAACTCTCGAAGGACTCTCTGTTACGTTTGACGAGCAACCAAACGGACCGTCTAAAGTGAGACGACCCTTTTCACCTACTTTCTAACCTCCCTTAAACTGGAAAATAATGCCCAAGCCTTGGCCTAGCCACTGTCCAACTTCACGGGACACTGGACGGCTGGTTAAATGCCAAACGACCTGTTAAAGGTCCCGTCAATATATACTTGGCTTAGGGGTGGTTAAAAGACACCCCAAGCTCACTGGAACATCCCAAGTGGCACTAAACGGACCGTGCAAAGTTTCACGGTCCGTGCCAAAGTCCTTGGCCACCTTTCTGAGCCTATCTCCAATGACTTCCGAATTTTAGGAAGTCTCACTTTTTAGGCCATATCTACGTCATCCGAAGTCTAAATTGAGTGAAACTACTTTTGTTGCAAAGCTAACTCAAAGAGATTCAATTTGATATGTAGTAGCTCATATGGTTCATCTTAAATCAAAAGTTATGACTGTTTGAAGTACACTGCCGAAACATTCCCTCTAGGCCACTAACTAGCTCAATTTGCATTCGGCCACTTAAGCTCAACCCGTGGCTACCAAAACTCAACCATGACTTGTAGTACATCATAGAAGGCCAATCATAAGTATATTTTTCAAAAATTTCTGGGTTGTTACAATTATAAATCTCAAACGTTTCACATTATAAAAGTGATTGTTCTAATAATTAATGTCAACAAAATTTAGGTCAAATTACCATATAATATATTTTACAAATATTTTTTTTAAATAGGCAAAATAACAGGACATATTGGGCACCACCTACCATGTGAAAGTGCCAGGTTGCTTCACATGGCACAACCTGATGCAGCCATGTCACGTGTTTTCCTTTTCAATAACCTTCTAATCCCTTTTTTCAATATTTCTGGCTCGTTCGAACATTGATTTTTGCAAACAAACTATGTAACCCTAATAATTTTGACGTTCCAGGTCCAATGACACAGACAAAAGTTTTACCAGAGGTCATTACGATTCAATGTGGGTCCCACTTCTTTATATGCAACTTTTAATAGAAGACCACAGGGGGTCAAATCGCATCCAAAAGTCCCCAGTACAAAATGAAGGATCGTTCTAGACCAAACCTGATGTTCCAAAGCTTATTGCTGTATCAAAATTCTCATCCGAGTACGCTTTCCGAGGGTGTTGACTAAAGTTAACTATTGACATGTTCCGGTGGCTAAAATTGCAAAATATGATATAACTGCACCGAACATGCTCTTAGCCTAATTTGGTCATTTTGAAGTTGATAGAACCATTAGAATTTCACTCCAAGACTATTGTTAGGACTTTACTAGAAAATTATTTTACAGTTATAATTCTTCCATTCAACTCGGAAACTGTATTATTTCAAACGATTCACCCAACAACCTAACTAACAATACAATAAGTCAAAAATGGACTGACGTCGCTATGCACATGCTCAAACTGATAAGATAATTTCGGAAGCATAGAAATGACCTAGAGAGTCATTTCAACCGTGCTCACAATCTACATGCAAGTATAGAAGCAAGGGGACCATTTGGCCTGGTGACATGACCGACATTTGAAAATCATTTTTGTCCCAAACAGACCATTTGGCCTGGTGACATTATTCAACAAAAGACTTAAACAACAAGTGACAGGCCAGAATTAACATGACACGTAAGGTAATGCAATAATCCCAAAAATACTTAAGAAATCAAGATATCTCAACAACAACCGAAGGAAAGGACTAAAATAATAGTAATCTGGTCAATGAAACCTCTAAAATAATCTCTTTGAGTCAATTATCGTGATAGGACTACGATTACCATAATTAAAATAAAGTAATGAAACAGAAATAAAAGATATCAAAACCTCTGGTTGGGAGAAGACCTCATCAATAGCTAATTGGAATGTTAAACCTCAACAATGCATTTGTTAAGGGACTCGATCACCTATATTTGCATCATGAAAAGATACAGGTCCAAAGGATGTCAATACGTAGAATGTACTGGCATACAAGATGGCAAAAAAAAAGAGAGAAAAATTCATGGTAGGGCGTTGTATTCAAATATAACTTAAATATAAATTCAGAATAGTAATGTAGTAAGTAACAAAGTTTGCTAAATGTATAAACAATGTAACTCAATATGCTAGAAAATAATATGCTTTAGCTTGGAAAATTTCTCTAATCGACAAATATTAGTACGAGTCTCGTGATGATACAACGTCTTGCCCACGATGCAGAGTCATCCCATACTTTGTCAGGGTAAGGGACGAAGTACTTATGAATCTATCTAAACTACTCCATCTCAGTGGCATATGAAAAGGCGTACAATATTGGTACGATTCTATCCTATGCTGGCTACTTTATGAGTTCGAGTTATTATTACTCTTACCCATATCAGTGCTCAATACTACTCTAAAAATATTATTTATATGCTCATAATTGTAAAAGTATTATTACTCAAAGATGTATCATTAACTGTTCAGAACTTAGCCCAACTTTAGCTTTTCTCAAGTAACTTCTCTTAACTCAGTCTCTGGAAAATCTTTTAACTCAAATTGTACTTAAACCTTGGTAACTACTCATATTACACTAATAATTATTCAATGCAAGTAAAACATGATAGGAGAATAGTTCTCAACTCAACAAGGGTTCTTGTAACTATAGTAATAATTTATGAGTTTTAAAAACATGCTCAACAATAGAATTCTTAGAATAAAAATATCAATTGTAATAAGAATTGTATGGTAAATGTAGTACCCCCTAATTCATTCCACCTAGTATGAGTTGAATGCCCTAGATAAGTAACTGGAAGAAATCACGAAGAGCCACCTATGGCCCGTAGAGTGATCTACGACTTGTCGATAGGACCTCGTAGTTGCCCATGTGACGTAAAAAACATTTTAAGTCTAAGGCCCTTGTACGAGTCCTCCTACGGACTGTACTTCCACTCACGAGCCGTGGAATGGGCTTCGTGGTTGAAGTCTCACAAATCATATTTCTGGATCTTGAACCATAACTAACAAGACGCGCTGTGGTATATTCTATGACCCGTAGAAGAGGTTTTGTAGATCCAAGTCCAATTTCCTATAATTCAATTTTGAGCACCTTCTAATTACGAGAAGCCATTTATGGCTTGTAGTCCGAACCACGACTCGTAGATGGGATTTCATGGTTCTATTCGGCAGTTTTAAGGAGGGGTATTATTGTATTTTCATACCCTTTTTAATAAAACCCTTGACGGTTTGGGGTTAATTTAAACCCCTAAATAGTACTCTAAGTGTATTATTATTCATTCTATATTTAGAGACTTTGAGAGCATCAAGGAAGGGAGAAAATATAAGGTTTTGAGCACAAGATTGAAGATTGTTCAAGAGTTGACCCTTCTTCATAATTCCAGGTATGTAAGGCCTCCTAAAGTATTGGATTGAGTTCACCCATGCGTCATTTTTACCTATATGAGTCAAATTTCATATATAGAGATTGGGTAGAGGAATTTCATAATCTAAATCTTTGAATTTACTACACTTACTCCTAGTCTTGATGTATATCTATGAACTTGTTGATGGTATATATGTTGATTGTATGTGATTTTAAGTATCTAATTGAGCTAGTGATATGAACCCTAATTTTATAAATCTATGTACTTTTTGTTGCACGGATTGGATTGAGAATGTGATTTAAAATGTCTCCATTGAGTGAATTGAGCATGACTAGAATATGAAGAGTACTTTGCATATCTTTATATGAGGATAACTTTACTTGTCTTATTATGATGAACACTTTGCATGTCGTTATGTTATAAACATGATCGACTTGAGTTTAAATGACCGTTTGAGTTGGAGTCTTGAGTGATTTGATGAGTCTTGATAGTATGCACGATTGATGGTCCTTATTGGTTAAATTGTTGAGTGATTGGATTGAGTTTGATTGGAGTAAATATAAAGATTTGATTAAGTTGATTTTTATGAGCATATTTTAGTCTTGGGAAGAGTGTTGAGCACCGATATGAGCATGAGGAGATAACAACTCTTAACACATAAACTATGTTGCCAGGGTAGGATAGTTGTGCAGTTAATTCGGGTGACTCTTGTCCCAAAAAGATGGACATTGATTGTGGATCCAAGATTGGTTGATCATCCCTTACCTTGGTAAGTATTATATGGGCGTGGCAATGACATCGCTTGTACATCACCAAACTAAAAGTGGTGGGATTGTTGTCGATTAAGAGAAACTTTTAAGCAACACATGATGGAATGTAAAATATTTTAAGCGAGTTGCATAACACTGAGTCTATTTTGAAAGCATAATTTATTCTTAAATTGCATATTTTACTGAGTTGAGTTTCAGATTGTAGAGTTGATTGTTGAACTAATTTGGTTGATTAGTATTTGAGCCTTACCTATTTCTTTATCCATTTTACATACCAGTATATTCTATGTACTGACGTCCATTTGGGCCTACATCGTTAATGATGAAGATACAGGTGATAGAGGCCTTCAACAAGTGCATCGTTGAAGTCCAGACTCTTGTTTTTAGACTTGGCGAACCCTTTTTTCTATTTAGATGAGCCTTTTTCTTTCTTTTATTGAGTATCATTAGTATTTCTTTTGAGGTAGCTCGATACTTGTCTTGGCACCTTCTAGATGAGGATAAAGGCTTCATAGACATTAAGTGAAGTTAGTTGGTTGTTATTTATTTTTTAACTCTTGTTCATTGAAAACTATTATTAAAAGAGACTTAGTTATTTATTTAAATTGATAGTCTTTCTTGCGTATACTATCGCTATTGAGTACGATGTGATATGAGGTCAGGTGGTCTTCTTGGAAAATCAACAATGGTTCTTCAAGTGCCGATTATGCCAAGGTTAAATTTAGGAGAGCCATTACGATACTCACCCAACTTATGACCTCCCAGAGTTGTAACTGAACTTCACAGACTCCTAGTTCTATCTCCTAAGAGCTAAATACTACAACCAGGCTTAGGAATTTTTTGAGAACGAACCTACCTATTTTCATAAGGTCTAAGGTTGAAGAAAACCCCAGAACTTCATTGATGAGATGTAAAAATTTCTAAAAGCCATGCATGCGACCGAGATTTATAGAGTTGAACTTGCCTCCTATCGGCTTACGGATGTGGCAAACATTTAGTACAACCAATAGGAATAGGTTCAAGGTTAGGATGCGAAACCTGACAAGTGGAGTGAATTTGAGAATGCCTTCCTTGATCACTTCTTTCCTCAAGAGTTGAGGGAGGCAAAGATTGAATAATTCGCAAACTTGAAGCAAGAGGGGTTTACTATCAAAGAATACAACCTCAAGTTCATCCAACTATCCAGGTATGCCCCAGAGATGGTCCATGGCATGAGGGAAAGAATTAGGAAGTTTATATCTGGATTGGGCAAACATGTTAAGAAAGAGCGCAAGGCAACATTGTTGATCCCAAGCATGCACATCTCTGGGCTTATGGTCTATGCATAGAAACTAGAAGAGGATAAGAAGAAGGATAGGGAGGAGAATCTGAGCAAGAAGGCCAAGTCAGCAGGGCCTGAGCCTATCCAACCTAAGCAGAGTAAGGGAGACAAGTCTTACTTTTAGAAGAAATCTAATAGTTATGCACCATCCTCAGCAAGTGCACCAAGTATGATCAGAAGTCCCAAGGTCAACAAAACTTTAAACCACAGGGTCCTTAGTCTCAGGCTAGTATGACCCTTGGTTCCAAAGAGAAGCCACCTTATGAAAGATGTGGCAGGATGCATTTGAGAGAGTGTAGAGAGGGAGGGAATGGTTGCTATACGTGTGGCCATATGGGTCACTTCTAGAAGGAATATCAGATGTGGGGAAATAAGGCCTAATCTTCTACTACAAAACCACCAACCAAAGGTAATCAGAGAAGTGTTGCACCAGGGACAAGTGGTGAAACCAACCGTCTGTATGCGATGCAAAATCGACAGGACCAAGAGGTTGCACTAGATGTTATAACAGGTATGCTTCAAGTTTTTTCTTTTAGTTGTTAAGCATTTCTTGATCTGGGTGCAACACTGTCATTTGTGATGCCATATGTGGCTAGTAGATTTGAGAATCTTCCTGAGTGCTTGCTTGAATTCTGAACTGTTTCTACTCTTGTTGGTGAGTCTATTCTGGCCGAAAGGGTCTATAGAGATTGTGTAGTGTCCATCCATCATAGGGATACCCTTGCTAATTTTATAGAGTTATAGATGATTAACTTCGTCATGATCCATGGCATGGATTGGCTTAATGCATGCTCTGCCACTATTGATGTAGGACCCAAACCATTAAATTTTAATTCTCGAATGAACCGGTCCTAGAGTGCAAGGGTAATTCTGTTGGACCAAAGGTTAATTTTATTTTCTACCTTAAGCCAGAAAGTTAATCTCTTAGGGATGTATCTATCACCTTGTGCAAGTTAAGACAGATGATGTAGAGTCCACACCTTTTGAGTCAATTTCGATTGTCAATGAGTTTTCTGAGGTCTTTCCTAACTATTTTCTTAGAGTCCCTCCTGATAGGGAGATTGATTTTAGGATAGATATCCTCCAAGATATGTAACCTATCTCTATTTCGCCATATAAAATGGCTCCTGCTGAGTGGAAAAAAACTGAAAGAGTAGTTGAAAGATCTCTTGCATAAATGATTTATTAGGCCGAGTATTTCTCCATGGGGCGCTCTAGTCCTATTCGTGAGAAAGAATGACGGTTCCCTCAAAATGTGTATTGACTATCGCCAGTTGAATAAGGTAATAGTTAAGAATAAACATCCCCTTTCAAGGATCGACGACTTATTTGACCAACTTCTGAGTGCTACTATTTTCTCCAAGATAGACCTCAGGTCACACTATCACCAGTTGAAAGTGAATGAATATGCCATCTCGAAGAAGACCTTTTGAACCTGATATGGTCACTTTAAGTTTGGTAATGTCCTTTGGGTTGACAAATGCACCTGCAACCTTCATGGACTTGATGAACAGAGTATTCAGATGGTATCTTGATATGTTCGTGATTGTATTTATCGATGAAATTTTACTGTATTCCAGAGATGAGGAAGAGCATGCTAATCACATAAGGATTGATCCACAGATGCTCAAGGATAATGAGTTGTATGCTATGTTTTTCAAGTGCGAGTTTTGGCTCAAATCTGTGGCATTCCTAGGCCATATAGTTTTGGGTGATGGTATACGAGTGGACACTTAAAGCTTGAGGTGGTTAAGAACTATCCTAGACCAACCTCTCTGACTGACATAAGGAGCTTCTTGGATTCGCCAGGCTACTACTGCAAATTTGTTGAAGGATTTTCTTTACTATCCTTACCATTGACAAGGTTGACACAAAAGAAGGTCAAGTTCCAATGGTTCGATGAATGTGAGAAGAGCTTCCAAGAGTTGAAGACGAAGTTGACTACTGCACCAATGTTGACCTTGCTTGAAGGGACTAATGGATTCATAATCTACTGTGATGCCTCAAGAGTGGGAATGGGGTGTGTGCTAATGTAGAAGGGAAACGTTATTACTTATTCTTCTAGACAACTCAAGGTGCATAAAAGGAATTATCCCCGCACATGATTTAGAATTGGCAGTGGTGATATTTTCTTTGAAGCTATGGCACCACTACTTGTATGGAATACATGTGGACGTGTTCATAGATCATAAAAGCTTGCAATATGTCTTCACCCAGAAGGAACTTAATTTTAGGCAGAGGAGATAGCTTGCATTTCTCCAGGATTATGATATGAGCATCCTCTACCATCCCGAATTACCAACAAGTTAAGATTGAGCATTAAAGCCAATGCGGAGTATCTCAGAACTTTTGAGATTCTACAATGAAAGTGGGAGATAATTAACGTGGACTTTGTCATAAAATTATTGAGGTCCCATAGACAACATGATTCAATTTGGGTGATAGTTGATTGGATGATAAAATCTGCACTTCTTGGCAGTAAATACGATTGACATTGTAAAGGATTATGCCCGATTATATATAAGAGAATTTATTAGATTTCTTGGAGTCCCCTTGTCTATCATCTTAGACAGAAGAGCTTAATTCACTGCTCAATTTTAGAGATCCTTCCAGAAAGGCTTGAGTTTGAAGGTAAACCTTAGCACTATGTTTTACCCTAAACTGATGGCCAGAAAAACACACTATTCAAACCTTGGAGGATATGTTGAGAGCCTGCATCATTGACTTCAAAGTTAATTGGGATGAATCTTTGCCTTTGATTGATTTAGCCTATAATAACAATTTCCATTCGAGTATTCAGATGGCTCCATATGAGGCACTTTATGGGAGGAGATGTAGATCATCAATTAGTCAGTTTGAGGTGGGATAGGAAGAGTTGATTGGGCCAGACTTGGTTCACCAAGCTATGGAGAAGGTGAAGATCATACAAGAGAGATTGAAGACTGCACAAAGTTGAAAGAAATCCTGCACCGATGTCAATAGAAAAGACTTGAAGTTCGAGGTCGATGATTGGGTGTATTTGAAAGTATCACCTATGAAAGGTGTTATGCAATTTGGGAAGAAAAGAAAGTTGAGTCCAAGGTACATTCGTCCTTATCAGATTTTAAACAAACAGAGTAATGTAGCTTATGAATTAGTGCTACCACAAGCGCTAGCAACCATTCATCCAGTCTTTTACATTTTTATGCTTAAGAAGTGTTTGGGAGATCCGAAATTAGTTATGTCTGTTCAAAGTATTGGAGTGAAGGACAACTTGAGTTATGAAGAGATTTCTATTCAAATCCTTGATCGTCAAGTTTGCAAGTTTAGAGCCAATAAATTACATCTGTAAAGGTTTTGTGGAGAAACCAATTTGTAGAAGAAACTACTTGGAAAGCCGAAGAGGATATCAAGGCTAGGTATCCACATTTATTCCTTCCTGATGATGACGAGAAAGTTGATGGTAATGATAAATTCCTATCTTTTGAGTCCCTTCTATTACAAGTTTAAATAACGATAGTGTCCTAGAGTATGATTGATGATGTGTTTTTGATTTGTTGATTATTTACTTTCTTAATTGCTTAATTTATGGATTTCATGAATGATTTGTGAATTTCTTGATTGTTAGAGTCCATGATAGGATTCATGCCTTGATTAGGTTCCTAGATTGCTCTTCATTTGATGATAAATGATCCCAAAGGGAAGGTATTGTAATACCCCCTAATTCATTTCACCTAGTCTAAGTTAAATACCCTACATAAGTCATCAGAAGAAACCATGAAGGGCCATCTACGACCCATAGAATAATTTACAACTCATAGATGGGACCCTGTATTTGCCCATGTGACTTAGAAAATTTTTCTAAGTCTGAGGCCCTTGTACGAGTCCTCCTACAGACCGTACTTCCACCCATGAGCCGTGGAATAGTTTTTGTGGTTAAAGTCTTACAAATGATTTTTCTAGATCTTAAAACACAATTACCAGGATGGCCTGTAGAAGAGGTTTCATAGACCCCAAGTCCAATTTCTAGTAACCCAATTTTGGGCACCTTCCATTTACGAGAGGCCGTTTATAGCCTGTAGTTTGAACCATAACTCATAAATGGGATTTCATGGTTCTATTTGACAGTTTTAAGGAGGGGTAATTTTGTCTTTTCATACCCTTTTTAATTAAAACCCTCAATAGTTTAGGGTAATTTAGACCTTTTAAAAGTATGTTAAGTGTATTATTCTTCATTCTACACTTAGAGACTTTGAGGGGATTCTGAGCATGAGATTGAAAATTATTCGACAGTTGATCGTTCTTCATAATTCTAAGTATGTAAAGCCTCCTAAAGCGTTGAATTGAGTTCATCCATGTGTCCTTTTCACCTATATGAGTCGAATTTCATGTATAGAGATTGGGTAGAGGAATTTTATAATCTAAATCTTTGAATTTACTACACTTACTCCAAGTCTTGATGCATATCTATGAACGTGTTGATGGTATATATGTTGGTTGTATGTGATTTTAAGCATCTAATTGAGCTAGTGACATGAACCCTAATTTTATAATCTATGTACTTTCTTTTGTATGGATTTGGATTGAGAATGTGATTTAGAATGTCTGCATTGAGTGAATTGAGCACGATTGGAATATGAGGAGTACTTTGGATGTCTTTATATGAGGATCACTTTACATGTATTATTATGATGAAAACTTTGCATGTCATTATGTGATGAGCATGATCGACTTGAGTCTAAATGACCGTTTGAGTTAAAGTCTTGAATGATTTGATGAGTCTTGATAGCATGCACGATCGATGATCCTTATTGGTTAAATTGTTGAGTGATTGGATTGAGTTTGATTGGAGTAAATATGAAAAGTTGATTGAGTTGATTGACATAAGCATATTTTAGTCTTGGGAAGAGTATTGAGCACTGGTATGGGCATGAGTAAATAACGACTCTAACCCATAAAATATGTTGCCAGCATAGGATAGTTGTGTCGTTAACTCAGAAAACTCTTGTCTAAAAAAGATGGACATTGATTGTGAATCCAAGATTGGTTAATCATCCCTTACCTTGACAAGTATTGGACGGGCATGGCAATAACATCAACTTCATTGTACATCACCAAACTAAAGGTGTTGGGATTGTTTTTGGTTAAGAGAATCTCCCAAACAACACATTATGGAACGTGAAATATTTTAAGCGAGTTGCATAGCGCTGAGTCTTTTTTAAAAGCATGATTTAGTTCATAAATTTCATATTTACTGAGTTGAGTTTCAGATTGTGGAGTTTATTGTTGAGATGATTTTGTTGATTAATATTTGAGCCTTACATGTTTATTTAGCCATTTTACATACCTGTATATTCCATGTACTAACGTTTATTTTGTCCTGCATCATTAATGATGCGGATATAAGTGATAGAGGTCTCCAGCAAGTGCATCGTTGATGTCCAGACTTGGTGCGCCCTCCTCTCTATTCTGAGGAGCCTTTTTCTTTATTTTGTTAAGTATCATTATTATTTCTTTTGAGGTAGCCCGGGACTTGTCTTGGAACCTTCTAGATGAAAATAGAAACTTCATAGACGTCGAGTGTAGATAGTCGATTGCTATTTATATTCCAACTCTTGTTCATTGGAAACTATTATTGAAAGAGACTTAGTTATTTATTTAATTTGATAGTCTTTCTTGAGTATACTTTCGTTGTTGAGTATGATGTGATGATGAGTCCAGGTGGTCCTCTTGGAGAATCAACTATGGTTCTTCAAGTGTTGTCCACATCAATGGTATCCTCCTGGGACGTGACAGTAAAACTTTAGTATTTCTCAATAAACTTCACAGGAATAAAACTACCTCTATCACCTGTATCGGAATCATTAACGATCCAAGCCCAAATGCACGTCAGTATCTGAAATGTACTAGTATGTAAGAATAGCTAAAGAAAAAAATAGGGCTCAGACTCAAGTCAATCAGATCAGTTCAACAATCAACTCTACAATCCATAACTCAACTCAATGAATATGCAAGTTTAAGAATAAATTATGCTTTGAAATTAGACTTAGTATTATGCAACTCATTTTAAAATATTATATACTCTATCAAGTGTTGCTTGAGAGTTTCTCTTAATCGACTTCCAATCCTACCACCTTTAGTTTGGTGATGCATAACGAAGGTGATGTCATTGCCATGCCCGTCCAATAGTTTATGGGTTAGAGTAGTTATCTACTCACTCCCATATTGGTGCTCAATACTCCTCCCCATACTAAAATATGCTCATGCCAATCAACTCAGCCTCATATCTCTATAATTTCTCTAAATTAGGCTCAACTCAATCAC
This sequence comes from Solanum aculeatissimum, assembly GCA_038996855.1. Taxonomy (NCBI): domain Eukaryota; kingdom Viridiplantae; phylum Streptophyta; class Magnoliopsida; order Solanales; family Solanaceae; genus Solanum; species Solanum aculeatissimum. The sequence goes on from JBCEWC010018281.1 coordinate 11,952, forward strand.
TCAACAATACAACCAATTAGGTGAAACGACCCAAAAAGTTCCTAAAAATGTGCTTCGGAAGTTACCGGAAACTTGTTTTAGCTATATCTAAATATCC
>JBCEWC010018282.1:0-12047 GCA_038996855.1 Solanum aculeatissimum
ATTTATATCCTTATTTGTGGGGTCATCTTTGGTATCTACTATATCCATTTTGAAGGGCGAGGCAGTGACTATTCTACCGTCAATGGGTAGGCTAATTTCTTCTAAATGGAGGGTTTTGGATTCAACTACCTTATTTTTGGTAGTATACCATTTACTAACAAGCATATTTAACGACTCTTGTTGGTCGTCTAATTGCCCTATATATTCAAACCATTTAAAGAATTTTATATTACATCTTAATCTTTTCATGTCTATATACCAATTTTCTCTAAAGGTTATTCTTTTATCTAAGGGATAACTTTGAATATACCATTATCTTTTTATAAAATTTTCTGGACTAACCCACAACTTGTCTAAATATTTAAAAACTTGTTCAAACTCTTCATCTGATCTAATCATACATAAGGAATCTTTTGGTCCTTGGTTTTCACTAGTGGAGGGACTCGGTAGTTTTATAGGTTTACAAATTTTGGGTTCATATTCTACCTTCAAAATAGTTTTTGAAAAGTCTACTTCTTTTAATTTTCTATCCATTTCTTCTAAGGATGTGTCATCCTCCTCCGTAATCCTAGAAAAGGATGGTCTAGAAAATGACATTCTTCTATTTGAAGAGGCGTGACTAAAGGATTGGGATCTTATAAACCTTAAATCTATGGATCCATCCGAGAATTGAATTACTTGTTCAATATTTGAATTTAGAAGTATATAACATAATATGTGAACATCACAGTCCAAAAGTTCCTTCAAAGAGTTTCACATGGCAGCAGTACACATAGGATTTTCTTTTTTCTTGAGTGAATAGGTTAAAAAATTTACCCTATATTATCTCCGTTTTATAAGTTTCACACCTAAACTATTGGGTGTTCGAAGAAACTCCCCAACCCTAAATATGTAACTAATGTTTATGGTGTGATAAAAAGATATTGACTTAAATGCTGTGAGATGACATATAGTCAAAAGTTTGATTCAAATTTTAAAATCAGATGTATTAATATTTGAGAATCATAATGATCACCTTAAAAAAGGAAATGTAGTAACTATATACAAGGCAGAACAATTTTCAATAGTTTAAACTTGTAATAAAATTTAATATGCCATAATATCCAAGATATAGAGTATCAAATCTGTCTAGAGATATACCTTTTAGAGAAAACACAGTAACACATCACAACATGTATCTAGAGATTATGCACTAAAACTTATCTTTGAATTTATTTATATCCATATAGAATGAGTCATTTTAAACTCAAAATAGAACTCAATAAACGTGTGATATAAGACAGTTAATCTACATCTTACCATTTTGCATGATAATTATTAATAGTGACATTTAATTGAAGAAAAGATATGATAGTCAATAATTTTCCATATTTGGAGGATTTTGTTTTTATGAAATTCTCTACAGTCATTAATTTTCCATATTATTTTACATATTTAGAGGATTTTGTTTTTATAACATTCTCTATTTAAAAGATTTATTATCCTCTTTATTCTTTCATCCAAGTTAATTTCATTTCAAGAACATAAACATTAGTATATAGAGAGACAAAATGGAGGTTTTTTCAATGAAAAAGCCAAGTTCTTCTGAGGCTTCAAGTATATCAACAACTTCAGAAGAGTCTCATAAAATCGTCCCAAACATGAAGAAAATGAAAGAAAAAGTTCTGGAAGGCTCGCAATTGAAGCCACATGACTTACCATCTGTTGATCTCAAAGTTCAAAATGATAACAAAAACAACAAAAAAAATACCAGTTGTTCAAATCTTGAACTAGATCTTGTCAGTTCAACTCCGGCTCACGCTAGTGAGCCTTCCAACGAGGCAACGCCCAAGCAGAGGCGTTCCTCGAATGCTAGGACTTTCCCTTATACCTTTGGTAAGAGAGAGTTCTCTACTTCCCAAGCCTTTGGGGGACACCAAAATGGTCACAAACATGAGAGGGCATTGGCTAAAACGAAAAATGATCTTGTTGATGTTGTTTCTCCTTCTGTCCCTTCCAGTTATCATCCCTATGCGAATTTCAACTCACACATGCCATTTTACGGTTCTTTTGCTTCTCAATCATCACTTGGTGTTCGAGGAGATGCTCCTGAGGTTCTTAAGCCTACTACTTCCCATCAGACATGGCCATTTTTTCTCCGCTACAACTTTCCATCTAATCCTTCAAAGTGGTCATCATCAACATCAAGTTCATCATTTTCAAGGTCAGAAAATCTCCAAGAAAATTACATGGGTAAGATTGGAGTAGGAGGTGCTTCTTTGAAGAATTTCCCTAATTTTGAGAACAAAATAGTGGAAAGGGTTTCAATGTAATGACCCGTTAGGTCATTTTAAAAATAAATTCTCTCTCCTTATAAAAAATTCTTTTCGTAAATTAAAATTGAAAATTTTGAGCTGTTGAGTAATTACAATTATTTAGTTGACGTATAATTTTAATTAATTTATTTAATTGATGGATTAAATTGATAGTTTATTTAATATCCTATATCACTTGACCCATAATTATTAAAATAAATTAGTGAAATTTATTGCTTTTAGTACTTAAGTAATTCTAAAATAATAATAATAATAATAATAATAATAATAAAGAAGAGAAAAAAAAAGAAAAAACATTAAAAATTATAAAATAAAGGAAAGTGGGCTCAATTGCCCAAAATATTAAAATAATATATATATATATAGTTAAAAAGGGCTGCATTAAAAGAAAAAAGTTAGGAACATACAGAGACAGACGAACGGAAACAGTAAAGAAAACAAATGCGGGGAAGAAAAAGAAAGGAAAAAGGGAGAGAAAAATTATGATTCTCATCTTCAAGCGTCAAGGTTATTATCCTCGTTCTTTCTATTAAGTTTTCATGAGATTATAAATAGATTTTTAGGGTAGAAACGTGTATAATTTATGAAAATATAGCCTTAGGGTTCTTATAATAAAACCTTGATTTGAGGGTCGAATAGCGATCCGTTTTAGCTGAAATTTGACATATAAGTTTATTTTATTATGGGTATATATATTTTGGAAGAAATTTTTAGATTCGAATTCGGGGGCTCGGGATGACCTTTTGACCCAATTTTTGAACCGAAAAATAAATATAGCAATATGGGTGTCATTAGATTCGTATTCTTACGTAGATTGTGTATTTGAATAGATTTTGACCATCCGAAAGCATTATGAAAGACTCAAGTTTCGGAGTTATTATTCAATTAATCTTGACTCTTGTTAAGTATATAGATACACGTATTTTCCTTGTTGTTTGTGTTTAAAGTAATGGGACTTGGTGATAGATTGACTTGTGCATGTTGAATAATCTTGATGATGAAAAAGAGATAATGAAAGGTAGTTTTTTTATATATTGATATGTGACATGTCGAGAATGACCTGAAAGGTTTATTGATTCATTGTTGATGTGGTATCATGATTGTGTGGTTCTAAATTGTGCATTGTTAGAATAATAGTCATTTATTCATTATTTATGTCAACATGCCTAATTGCATTGATTCTGAGGAAAGATTGTGACAAAGGTTATGTGGATTGAGAAAGGAATGAGAAACTAAAAGGATGTACCATTTCGAGGGACGTGTCGCACGCCGCGACGGATACTATGATTCGAGGGTCGTGTCGCATGCCGTGACGGATACTATAATTTGAGGATCGTGTTGCACGCCGTAAAGGATATTATGATTCAAAGGTCGTGTCGTACGCCGCAACGGATACTATGATTCGAGGGTCGTGTCGCACGCTGCGACGGATACTATGCTTCAAGGGTCGTGTCACACACCGCGATGGATACTATGACTCGAGGGTCGTGTCGTACGCCGTGACGGATACTATGATTTGAGGGTCGTGTCACACGCCGTGATGGATGCATGGACTAAAAGTCTCCCATGGGTCCCGGACTGAGAGACAATGGGTGTGTATCATTAGGTCAGACATGCATCATTATGCTTGACATTATATTGCATTACGCATCTTTATCATTTATGAACTTGTGAGTGCCTATTTATGGAACTTGTGATGGATGAGTTTGATCCTTATGTTGTTGATCTATAAATATTGGTGTGGATATTGAGCTATATGCTATGTACATTGTGAACTGTTAGATTGGGATGATTTTTATGCAGGTTGTATTTGTGAATGTTTGGTTGGAGAGTTAGGAGTACCCGTATTCTGTATTACTTGACTATGGTTTAGGAGTTCACTTGCTGAGTACTGTGTATTTGGTACTCACCCCTTGCTTCTACATTTTTGTAGGTTATGCTCTCGGATCTTTGTGATACTTTCTCTTCTCTTTTTATCCGAGGCTTTCTGTAAAGATTAGTGAGGTAACTATTTGTCATCTCAGCAAACCTCATCCTCCTATTTATGATCTTGTTCTACTTTAGAGACAACATCATTTGAGACTTGTATTTTTCTTTCAAATCTATTGTAAGACATTAGAGGCTTGTGCACGTGACAACCAGATTTTGGAGATTTTTAATTAAGTTGACTTATTATTCGCAGTTAAACCTTTATTTTATTATTTCTTCTGCACTTCATCATTGTAATTGAGTTTTTGGCTGACTTTTCTTGGTGGGATGAGATGAGTGTCATCACGCCCATTTTCGGGTCGTGACATCCTGCTCAATATCTGGCTCCGTTATGGAGTCAAAATGTCAATCATCTCTTGTTAATACGTCATCCCATTTTATCATTTTTGGGACAAAGGTATTGTTGTGATTGTAATTGGCTTCCATAAGCATAGTAACACCTTTATTACTTAGTATTTTAACTTTAGAAACTAAGGTAGTTTTCATTAATCTATAATATACTCGATATATTATAGCTATCTCTCTTGTATTAGCTTTACTATTCATGTTTTTAGTTTTAACATTTAATGTTAAGGTGTCCATCACATTTTGATCATTAATATCTATAGAATAATTTGGATAACAATTGAAGTATACCGGACCGTTAGCCAGATTACTTTGTAGTACTGCTAATAATGAATAATCAAAATTTAATAATCTATTATCTCTTAGGAGAAGACATATAGGTACATCTAAACCCAATCTATATAAAGGTTTAACTGCTACTTGGGCAAGTCCTATGTGAAGAAATTTATAATTTTCCCTGTATCTATTAATATCTTCAGCTGCTAATAATTTAATAGTCTCAATATTTTTATTTATGGAAACTGTAGATTCAGATGTCTATATATTATAATTTTTTTTAAAATCAAAGTGTCCTATTTTATAAACTCTTTTAAAACTTTCCTTCGGAATATTCCAATTTTGTAAATCACTTTCAATTTTTGTTATCCTACTAGAGGTAGCAGAAATGTTAACACTATTTATGATATTTTGATTAGTACCGGAGTCCATTAATATTGAATAGATAATTGTGATTGAAGAATTAATATTTTATCTATTTGGGTACTTTGGGTGGATAAATTAAGGCTAATGATATATAATTTATTGTATAATTTAATTATGTTATTATTGTTTATCCCTTTACTATATTTAGTATGTTTTGGATTGTGTGATGTTGGAAGAGGAGTATTATTATTTATTGTGTGTGTTTTTGTTTTATAAGATATTTTGGATTATGTAAATGGATGGGTGAAAAATCTATATCTTAATTTTAATGGGATGATACTACGAAATAACAAAGGAAAAGTTGACACTATCCCTAGGCTAATTATCTATTCTAGGTTACTCTTTAATAATAAATTCTTAGTGTAGTATTTACCGGTTATTTTCTACTAATGTTTTATAATTTTATTCCTCTAGGCTTGGCGATGGGAACACCCTCCGGGTCTAGCCCTACGACACACACAGTCGAGGCTACTCCAACAGAAAAGTATGGGCTTACCAACGTCTAAACCGTGATTAACCGGTTACCTAACTTTAAGGAATAAAACTAAGAATAAAAGTGAAAAAGAACGGTACCTACCCAACTAAGAACTTGTCATCCCGAGAGCAACCCAACTTCGACCGTGAGCCTAAGGACAGCGCGGGGACTTAGCCGCTCCTACTCATACGCTTCCTGACCTACTTGGCTCTGATACCAGCTTGGGGACGTATCGGGTTCTGAGATGGATAGCTACGAAAAATTGGGTAGAGTAACGGGAAACACTAAAACAATTATATAGTGAAGACCCATTAAAAGGATGGGACAAACAAAAAATTACAATAAAAATAGAACTAGTAAATGAAGATAATATAATAACTCAAAAACCATTATAATATATCTTTAATGATTTAAAAGAATTCAAAATGCATATAGAAGAATTATTAGAAAAAAAGTATTAAGTTGTACCGGACTGCCTTATAATCATACCAATTATAAGTCTGAGGCCGATGAACTTTTAACAAGGGAATAGGTGTATGTAGATGATCTACAAACCATTTGAAAGGACTTAATATTCTTTTAATCGTAAACCTTGAAAACTGGAAACTATCTGGATCATTACTATCTAATAATTTGTGCTCAATTTTGATGGAATCTGTATCTGTTAATATGAGCTCATAATACCTTCAGGTTTTTAGTGGATCTTCTGTCTCCACATAATTACGATTGGTGTAGCATGGTTTTAATAACTCGGGTACACCAAATCCTTCATATTATCTATCAAGATCCATGACTGGTAATACCTGCAAAACTATTATTGGAAATTCTTTTTTATCTAACGAGATGACTTTTTCCTTATTTTTTCCTTGAGTGTTGGGGATCACTGCTTGGGAATATGTTTCTGGGGGTTTCATTTCTTAACTATCTTTTGTCTGGACAGAAATGTTTGTAGCTGATGATGAGGGGTTATTTTTAAGAGTTGGTTTATTGGATAGACTAGTTATGAGTTCTTTTAATGACAAAGATATGTTGGGTTTAGGCAGGACTGGATATTCTGCTAAAACTGAATATCTATCTTCGGATTTTTTTATCCCCTTCTTTGATAGGTCTTTCCATTTGGTCTTCTGGGTTAAAGGATCGAAATGGGAGTCTCAGAGGCCTTATTCCTGGGATTTCTGTTCTCATTATTTCCCTGTAAAAATTCACGTGTTAAAAAATCTGGGAGAGAATTATCTTCTCCATTTATAAACTCTATTTGAAAATCAAAGTTTGAAAGGGGGTGCCTTTATTTCTTTTGCTGTTTCTCCTAACTCGAATTTTAATTTCTGATTGTGCATTAAATAAGTTAATGTTTTATCTGCCTCAAGATTATTGAGTCTTTGTTTAATGTCCCTAACTTCCTTTTTTACTTGTACTAATTCAGTCTGAAGATCTTGTAAGGTGGTTTTTGAGTTTTGTTCTTTAAATTTATTTAATGCATTTTCCATATTAAATAATTTAACTGTATAATTATCAGATTGTTGGTTGAGAAGTATATCTTTTAATGCTATTAGATATTTCTTCTTATTATCTGGGTCCTCTATGTGATCAATTATGTCTAAAAATATTTCTTTACTATTACTAGTAATAACATTGATAGAGTGGTTATTGCAGGTACACATTGTACCATTACCACACTCACAATGATTATCCGAATCATATGATGTACCGGACTGGTCATCATCACTAGAATAATGCTGATAAGTGTCGCTAATAAATTTTTCTTTCCAGTAATCATGGTTACAATCTTTTTGAATCATAACCTTGTTAAGGAAAACATCTTTATACCATCTAAAATCCTCTAATTTTGGAAAAGATAGATTAGATAGTATTTCTAAACTTCTTTCCTGGAAAAGTTGAGGTTCACCTATAAAATATTTGGCTATACTATAAATTAAAGTAGTAGTAGCATCCTCAAAAATTTGATTTTCTACTGTTTGTCTTGTGGACTCAGTTTTAATAACTTGGTTAACAGTGGTTGCATTAGTTATCTTTTTTCTATCATCGTCGATGAGATAATTATCTCACCAATTTTTTATTGTGCCAGTAAATCCTGCTATAATTAGCATGACAACTTATTTATCTGATATATTTTTTATTTTATATGTTGTAGTAGCCATACCCATTTCATGTAGCCTATTATGTATTTGGTGTTCTGCTAATCCACCAATATTGCACTCCACTATTTCCCTTCTCGAGTGTGAAGTATGAGATAAAAACTAATTTTCTTCATACTGCATGTCCGGAAAAGAGGGCTTCTTATAATAATTTTTTCTAGTAGTATAACTAGAGCTCAACTTATTAATATCCTTATTATTCTCGGATAAAGTGTTAACAGATTTATTATCTGAGAAATTTAATTTTTTATTAATTATTTCTACAAGATCGTCCGTGATTTCGGGATGATCTTGAAGTTTGGGAAATTTGTCTTTTGAAAATTCTGGTAACTTAAATATTGGATGAGTTTGTAATTTCTTATTTTTATCACTGTAAGAAGGACAAAATTTCATAACCGACTTATTATTAGCTTCTAGAATTTGATTGGAGAGTACATATAGTAGTTTGTTTGTATAGTTATTTTGTTGTAATATTTTATTTATTTCTTTATTTGTGGGATCACCTTTAGTGTCTACTATGTCCATTTTCAAAGGTGAAGTGGTGACTATTCTACTGTCTATGGGTAGACTAATTTCTTCTAAGGGAGGAATTTTAGACTCAACTATCTTGTTGCTAGTAGTATACCATTTATTAACAATCATATTTAACGACTCCTGTTGGTCGTCCAATTTTCCTGTATATTCAAACCATTTAAAGAATTCTATATTACATCTTAATCTTTTCATGTCTTTACACCACTTTTCTCTAAATGTTGTTCTTTTATCCAAGGAATAATTTTGTATATACCATTGTATTTTTATGAAAGTTTCTGGACTAACCCACAATTTATCTAAATATTTAAAATCTGATTCAAAACTATCGTCGGATATAATTGTACCGATATATTTTTTAACAGGTACAAACAAAGTAGTGCTACTACTTTTAATTTTACTACTTTTGGTAGTATTTTATTTTCTTGAAAATGAAAAATAATTATTTATGATTTGTGTAGTATTTTTTATTGTATTATTATTATTTATTATTTTACTATTTTTAGTATATGTTGGATGGTGTGATGTTGGAAGAGTGGTAGTATTTTTTGTTGTTGTTATTTTTTTATAGGATATTTTGGATTATGTAAAGTTTTGAGAAATGTTGACATGACTTTATTGGTTTTTTTTTTGTAGGTTTGCAGGATTTGAAGAAATATAATTTTAATACAATATGGAGTATCTGCGGAGAGATAAACACTATCCGTAGGCCTATAGTCTATTCTAGGTTACTCTTTAATAGTAAGTTCTTAGTGTAGTATTTACCGGTGATTTTCTACTAATGTTATTCCTCTAGGATTGGCGACGGGAACACCCTCCGGGTCCGGCCCTACGACACACATAGTCTAGGCTACTCCAACGGAAAAGTACGGGCTTGCCAACGTCTAAACCGCGATTAACCGGTTACCTAACTTTAAGGAATAAAACTAAGAATAAAAGTAGAAAAAGAAAAGTACCTACCCAACTAAGAAGCTATCATCCCGAGGGAAACCTAGCTTCAACCGCGGGCCTAGGGACAGCACGGGGACTTAGTCGCTCCTACTCATACCCTTCCCGGCCTACTTGGCTCTGATACCAGCTTGGGAACGGATCGGGTTCCGTGACGGACAACTACGGATAATTAGGCAGAGTAACGGGGACTTTTTGAATGTACTAAGTATGTGAGATGCAATTGTAAACATTATATTGTAATGCCATCAATCATAAGTAAAGACTCACATGCTTGGGTTGATAAATGAAACTTTAACATGAGCTTAAGCATGCACAAGGAATATTATTCAATATGAGTAAAAATCAATGCATAAAAAGAACACATGTGATGCAACCACATGCTAGAATCATAAACCTTGTAGGTGGGAACCATAACCGATATATAAGACAATGTAAGCTACTACATGGGGCAAAGGGATGCTTCTAGGGTTCCCTTACTGAAACCCACCATGATGCCTCATTCAATGCTAAGTCATCCCACATAATCTTTAAAACATAAACTTAGTAAATTTAAGATACTAAGAATCATAAGTAGCAATCTTAAGAGTATCTCAAAACTTAAGGAACCACCGAGTGAGCATTTTTCTTTCATCTTAGGGACCTTCATAACGTCTTTTAGGGCTTTGTCAACAAGATTATATCTTTGACAATTTATAACTTTAAAACCATTATTTTGTAACCTAACCTTTGGCATATATCATGCAAAACTTGACTTGAAACTTAGTGGGCTAACTTTGTAAATTGAAAAATTCATAAATCATGAAAACATATATGATCATGGAAAATATTCTTATTCAAAACATAATAGAACAACGCATACTTCATTACTTAAATCCACATCATTGGGGTCATCATCATTAAATTGAAATACATGAAAAAACTTAATATAACATCATAGGATAACACTGGAAACATGTAGTATAGTAAAACATCATGCAATAATCATTAGCATGCAGTGCAACATCATGGAACTTAAAGAAAAGGTAAAAGACATTATTTAGGATTTTGTGAGTGAAAGGAGACCACAAATCAAACACACATACCTTGGTAAGTATAGGAAGAAGGAATTTGTTATTATGGAAAGCTTCCTTGAAACCCTAGTTCTTTGGCTTGTTCTTGTATTCTAGGAAGTATTCCTTGCATTAGGAATTTTTGGGAATGGAAAAGTAAGAGAAAAAGTAAGGATCCTAGGGCTTTGTGGTCTGATTTGGAGGCCTAAAATTCACAAAATTTTCCTAGTTTAGGATTAGAATTGGTAGAAAGAACAAAATTTCCCTTCATTAAAACTATGGACTGGAACCAAGAAAGCTCGATTATGGGTCATGGATTGAACCACATAATGTAGTCTTGGTCATCTTATTATCTATTTACAGTTTTTAGAAATTGTTGCCAAACCCTAACAAAGAAACCCTTACTTATGGGTCATCCTTTGACTTACAGGTCATGGAGTCCTTCCACACTTAGCCAAATTTTATACTTTCCTTGACCCATCCATGAAGGCTTTCTACAGGTCATGCAATGGTCTACGGACCGTCTTGTTAATCATGGTCCTCCATCAAAAACTCCAAATTTCCTTTATGTTTTGTACCTTCAATTATAACCCTTCCTACAAACTAGGATCTTTCTATCGGGTCTTAATGTCCTCGTAGGTTAGTTAACAAGAGCCGTGAACAGGGTCTCATAGACACTCCCTGGTCCTTTCTAGACTAACTTTTTTCTGCACTTCTAGGATCCTAGACTGAGGGTCGTTTCAATCGGATTGACCCTAACTGTTGTTAGGTTCTATCTTTGAAACACCAACCACTTATACATTTATTGGGAGGTGTAATTAGGGTATGATAATTTGGCATGATTGTATGTTAGGTTGGTAGATTCTAATGATGGTGGCATCCATGTTCAAAATAGGGATGAATTTTCTATAGTTGTTGATGTCAAAGCATGTCAAGACCCGAAAGTGGGGCCTAGATGTGACATGGCAAAGGAGAACCCAAAAGTCCTCGATCAAGCCATCATAGCATATTATACACATCATCAGTTTGGAAGCACAAAAGAGTAAACACATAGCACATAATTCTATGGAAAATGGGGCTTTGGACTCAAGCTATAGGGATGTTTCCAGGAATGGGATAAACATGGATCACATAGCACATAACAAATATTTCTAAGGGGCGGGTAAGTAGGACTCAAGCTCTGGGGCATACCGGGTTAGGGGACTTTCCATATAAGCTCATTTCCAACATTCACAAGTCCATACATAGCCATAAGCATAATCGAAAAATAATTCTCATAGACAAATCTCAATAGTCATTACATCTCACCAAGAAGCATATACAACGTGCAAGAGTCTAACATGTCCAACATAGCCTCTACATATGACAGAGTGAGGCCGCGACATAATCCGGGATCACCCTCAAGTCATAATGGAAAAAAGTAAAACAATACAAGGAAGAGGAAAATAGATATTATCTGTCACGACCCGGTTAGGGGGTCTAGATGTGACATGGCGAAGGAGAACCCGAAGGCTCTCGATCAAGCCATCATAGT
>JBCEWC010018283.1:0-12047 GCA_038996855.1 Solanum aculeatissimum
AAAAATATTTGGCACCTTATAACTGATCAAATAAATCATCAATCCTTGGGAGGGGATATTTATTCTTAACTGTCACCAAATTTAATTGTCAGTAATCAAAACACATTCTCAAAGTACCATCTTTCTTATGCACAAATAACACTGGCGCACCCCAAGGGGACATGCTAGTCCTTATAAAACCATTCTTCTTTGCCTTTGATCCTCCAGTTTTTTGTGCAAAAGCTTACATACTCGCTATATCCATATCTTTGTTTTAACAAAGCAATGGTACAGTATCTAAACAAATATGAATCCAACCTATTCATATCATGGCATAACAATCAGGGTATACCAATTAGATTCCTGTGACCTCTACTATTTGGAGCTCACCGATGCGCTTTACCTCAGGTGTTCCTAACAACCAAATAAAATCTATCAAACATCCATAGACCACTTTTGAACCCTCTCCCTCTTCCTTCTTAACCCCTCTTCAATATCAAACTATGTAGCAACCCATGAGTTATGCTTCACAACTTCAACTGCAGTACCCTAATACAAATATACTCCTATCTCCACAAAACCCATATAACAATATGAATGATACGCCTAAATTCACACCTCAAATGAAATGTAAAGCGGTCGTTGACTAAGTATAGAACCGAATAAGAGTTGGGGTTGATCTCATAGGGAATGCATGAAAACAAATCTACCAGCACTTAGTTCCAAGTGTAATAACTATTTTCGAAATAAAAACACATAATATAAATGGGGGCTTTGTAGTAATATAAAGACTAGTTATTACTCTACTGATTAACTATCTAAAATGACTACTGGAGTTCAATAATTTATTGCTAGACTAGGTTTGTGGTCCCCATGACACCAATTGAGATATTCAAACTCAAGGCTTCTACGATTGCGATCACATAAACAGAGTAAGCAAACAGTTAACACCTACTTCACCTTCCAGTCCCTTTTAGGTGCATGTCGTTCATCACCTTCCACTCTCAGAACGTTTATCCTTTTTACCCGTTGCTTTAGACCCCAGGATTCTCTCACCTTCCGGTCTCGAGCACTTAGACTAGGTTAATAAACCTGAATTTTATCATAGGATTCTTTTCCTAATCACTACATCCCTCTCGGGCATGTAGTGAATACAGGCTTACCATAATGCATCGACTCATCACGTTTTAAATTAAATCGAAGACTTCCTATGATGTATATGATGATCACTCACAAATGTTTCCCTAAATTTGCTTATCTTACTTGGTTATCATGGTTCCCACAACCCTAGTTGTGGGTTTAGCCAAACATGATTGAAGAAATCAAATTATAAGAAGATGAAAAGATCATACACATCACGTACAATTGTATAAGCAACGAATTTACGGATCACAATCACAAACGAGCGGATGCAAAGCCATAAATTCGATAAAAATAGCTCAAGAATGTCGTTCTCTCTTGTATTCGGCTTCCAGCAGTTTTCTGATAATAAAAATGACGTAAAATTACATATATATGTATACTAGATAAAAACTAATCCGAATTAAAATAGGAAATCTAGTTTTTGACATGGTCGATGATAACTACAAGGACCATGATCCACTTCACGGTCCGTGAGACGGTCCATGAGCCTATACTTGGCAACAATTTTTGTGCGTGTCCAGCAGAAGTTACTGCCTCTCTAGAAGGACGAGCAAACGGTCCGTGAGACACCACACAGCTCGTGAAGGGTCCCGTGTGGCTTCATTTGGCAACAACTTCATGTGCGGTCTCGGTTGAAGCTTCTGCCTACCTTCACGGATGGGTACACGACCCGTGAAACTCCACATGACCTGTGACATATCCCGTGTGGTTTTACTTGGCACAATATCCAATGTGATTTCAACTTGAACTTTCTACCTCTCTTCACGGCTAGGAAAATGGCCCATGAAGTCCCACACGACCCCTGATGGGTCCCGTGTGGTTACACTTGGCCAGTTTCTGGTGCGATTCCAATTAGAATGTTTTTCCTCCCTTCACGGTCAACTCCACGGTCCATGAAGGTGTGCATGAATCGTGAGGCTTTTCGTGAGGTCTCACCAAGTTCTTTTCCATTTGCCTCGTCCTACAGTACTCATTATCATCATGCACGACTTCTCTCACGACCTGTGTAAGATCACACGGCCCATGATGGTGCCCGTGTGAGCCTGGAAGTGACATTTCTTCATTTTCAGCTTCTATTTTGTTTGAATCCATCCCTCAACCTTATTTCCTGAAAATAACACTAAACGAAACATTAACCACACAAATTTTCTTGAGAACGCGTAAAAATTTCAAGTTAAAAGCGTTATCGGAGTCGCATTTTCACGACTCATCAACACCCTCAACTTAGAATTATTGCTTGTCCTCAAGCAATGACTAAAAGACACATCACAACACACAAATATAAGCCTCTAACAGGAATCATACAATAACCCCTAAATCCATCACATTCACCCAAAAGAAATAAGCTTAACATGTACTTGCGCCCAAACAAACCTACATAACTCCGGCTAAGCATCACATCACATCCAGTTGGTCCATTTATGCTCAAGAACGAAGATGACGAGCTAATTTAGCAATCAAATAGTGCAAGGATAGTGCTCTTACTATAAAGAAGTCTCACACACAGTATATGAATGCAAAGCAGAGACTGAAATATAGACGCTCACTCTCACAAAAGATTTTCAACTGACACACAAGTATAGACCATATGTTTGCCCTTATTTTCACCACCTTGCCTCTCTAATAACCTTTTTAGGATCACTCTAGGACTTTTATAGTTTGTAATGTAGGCTCAGGGTAGGGTGTGGTACATTTAGGATCATAGTGACTAAATTTGTCCCTCCAAAACACTACTATGGCTTAGCCCTCAACTTCCCATACCCAAAATCTTATTGTCCCCCACTCTCATTGCTATTGGGAGTGTTTCCACTTTTTCTCCATTCTTTTTATTTTTATTTCTTTATATTTTTTTCTTTATTTATTCACACATTTTTTTTAATTTTTTTCTTTTGTATGGTTTCACTCCCAAGATTTTCTTTTCTTTTCATCACTTAACTCTTTTTCTCATTTTATTGTTTTGCTTACCCCAGAGTAGCCACCCTCAACTTAGGGTTTTTGCCTAGGTTAAGGTGTGCAGTGTCTTTTCAAAAGGACCAGGGCTAATACAAGCCACCGTCAACTTAGGTGTTGGCCTAAATTGAGGTCCACAATGTCCTTCGAGAGACCAGGGCCAAAGTAAGAATTTACAACTAATCAAGGGATATGTGTTCGGGTGAAAACAAAGAAAAGGCTTATTTAGGCTCAACTATTTGGTTCAAAGGGAACAATTTATTTGGTTGGTTTATTTTAGACTATGTGGGTTCACACAAAAATGACCTAAGATCCTTTCCAAATCCAGCTATTCAAGTATTCCAGTGAGACTAACCGGGCAAGTTCTAGCTTACAGGCATGTCAATCGTATTTAAACTAATGGGCTCACACGCACATGGCACATATCCTAGGCTATTCAGCACCAACCAACCAAGTCATTTACATTCATCCAGATACCAACTAAATAGTGTATGCAATGCTTCATACGGATCACACAAGTTAGTCAGGATGGGATGCATGCACATACAAGAAATTTGAATATGGGCCATTTTCATCACAAACTTTTTTGGGTTATTAGAGATTCCTGTAGAGACTTATACCTATGCAAACATTATAACCTAAACATGTCAGTTCTACTAGATAGTCCACATGAGAGAAAAGAAACATGGCAACAAAAACTCCCAATGTCAGGAATGCCCTGCTCCCACCAAAAAGACAGTGCAACGCCCTCAATGCACATAAGGTAAGAAGTATAAAGACAAAGGGAAAGGGACATACCTGAGATGCACTAGGCATTGGGTTGATCAGTATCAGCAGTGCGTGACCCCCCAGTGGAGTCATCTCAATCAAAGGACGAGACCTACCCGGACGTACTCCCAGAAGCTACGGCTCAAGCTGTCTCATAGGCAAGCCGCTCCTGCTTCACCTGTTCTACAGCAACCCATCTTTGGGCTCTAAGCGCCTTGCGCAACTGTCGCTCCTCCACCTCCTTGGCATCTAATAGCGGGATATGGTGCTAGTGTCTCTTTTTCTCCTTCCTTTTCTGTTTAGAAGCCTCAGATGGCTCCATAGTGGTACAGAGTGGCGCCAAAGGAGGAAAACCCCAATAATCACCCAAAGACAATGTGGGGGCTTGGGCCACAAACAGGTTCAGCAGCGACTTAGTAGGAGGTGGTGGAGGTGGGGGATTGTACTTAGCCATGAGCACGACGATCTGATTTTTCATTTTTATGACTGTGTTCACGATATTGGCCACCTCCATCCCAGACAAGTTGTTGAACCGCTCGTTGAAATAAGTCTCCAAGTTGTTTACCTCTTTCTGAAGAACAGTTATCTGACTCCGAAGATAAGCATGGAGAGATTCTACAACTTTGTTTACATGAGTCTGGACCACCTGTAGCATCCTCTCAATAATCCGGTCCACGATGGCCCAGGTTGATGCTGCTCATTTACCAACCTGGCCAGAAACTCATAGGGCACATAGACACAACCCGAAGCCACCGCCACCTGTGAGGTGCTGCCCTCGGCCTGCTCCGACGCCTTAACTTTCGAGGGAATACTCAGTAGCCCTCTTTCTTTACAAAATAAGGATACATGCCCCTTTCTTTACAGTCAAGTGGCTTTCGGCTCCTCTCTCTTTGTTTTGATGAAAGCCTCAATGCTCGCGTTCTACGGGGAATTTTTTTGACTATTTACCTTCGCCGGAAGCAAAGGGCGAAAACTCCAAAACTAGTAAGGGTGTTTGTGTTGTGGTTTTGAATTCCTTGGCTTGTGTTCTAATAGTAACCACAGGAAGAAAGCGGGGAGCTTTGTCCCTAGTCTCATTTTTGTCAAGCCTGATTCTCTATGGCATGGACGTCTTTGATTAGATGGAGACAAATATATAGAAAGTGTGCAGTGAGGGTGCTTGTAAATTACTAGGTATCCTAGCTCGACCCAAGCGATGCCTATGGGTTGTTGTGGGGTTGCTTAAGGAAACAACGTTGGGCCACCATAGCGCTATATCCTGGCCCGAAACAGTAGATTGTTCACATCTTTGATCAAGGTGATGTTGACCGCCGTGGAAGGATACGTCTTCCGGTGTAGGTACTTGGTGGTGGGGACCTAAGCCCACCTGCAGAGGCCTCTGATCAAACATGGAAAAGGGAAGGTCATCCGCTCACTTAGTGCTCGGTCCTTCATCTCGATGTCAATGATTTGGCCCACATTAATAGGGTAGTGGGCTATGAGACACACCACCAGTGAAGCCTGAGACATCTGAAGTGTGTTTTCATTTAAAGTGGGTCGCAAACAGGCACGCACTATAGACCACCAAAACTTGGCCTGAAAAGTGTGGGAGGCCTTGGTAATGGGAGTCAGCCACAACAACTCGAGAATCAGGATCAGCCAACAATTCTACCTCAAAACCCTGGTGGACTTTTACTGTATAAAGTCCGTCAGTTGGCGAGATGTACTTAGGACCATACAAGAAACGGTTGATGGTGGTTGCAGAGATGTCGACCTCCCAACCTCGAATAGAAAAATACTATAGTGGGGCCATATTCATGGCCATGTGTCGACATAGTCTCCTGGAATCGCCCCCACCAAGTTCATCAGATCAGCAGCATAGGAGGAATAAAATTCCTGTATGAGGGCCAATCCGTAAAAACCTGGCTTCTTGGCCATCCACCCAAAATCGTGAAAGTTGAATGCCATTTTAATCTTTGGAACTGCATCCAGGTTATTAGTCAGCACAATTGATTCCGATAGCATAGGCCGCCGCTGGAACCCCCCGGACCCTTTAGTCAACCCGTGAGAAAATATGTCTCATCCGCCCGGGGTGGTCCAACGGGTTCGGAGGAAGAAGAGGATAGTCCTGTCCACTTCACCTTTAGGCATCCGAGAGACAGCATAATGTATAGCTTTATCATCACTGTCTCAAAGCTTATCCTCCAGGGCGTCATCCTGTTGGTCCGTGGTATCGGGAGTAGAGACATACTCCTCTTCCTCAAATTCTTGGGCCGCATCTTCCTCCTCTCCCGCAGAAAGTGGGACCCCCTCGGTAGCTAGGGGGTCACTTTCTGGTGAGCCGTCCGGGCTCGAGTTGTGCAGGGAGAGTAAGGGGAGAAATTGCCGGTGTAGCGGACCTCTGACCCCTCTGATGAAGCAGTTTTCGAGCCCCTGCTTGCTTACTGGCTAGAGGACTCGGTGGGAGAATTATGAAGGCGAGACTGTCAGCGAGGACCCATTCGACCTGCAGGCAACAAAGTACGAGACATTAAGCTCAGTTGGAACCTGTATGATGACTAGAAAATGGGTACTCGGACTTCCCCTGCGATGGTACAAGTGAGAATAACCCTTAAGAGTGGCGCACCAAGTCTATCATAGGGAAATTTCACGACGACGCAATACGAAAATAGAAAACACAAACTAGCAAAATAACTTAACTACAACAGATATAGACGCAGCTGGATGGACTCCTACATGAGTCATGTGATGTACCATGGGCCGTGAGATGTATCGTCTAGCTGGACTTGGGGGGGATGGGGACACTAACACCTGGAAGGGACCACTACACGGAACGTATGATAGGTCACGGACCATGTGATGGTCGGTATGCCTTGACTTGAAGAGTGGGACGCGGTGACACCTGGAAGGGAACCCTACAAAGACCGCATGATAGTACACGGGCCATGAGGTGATTTGTGTGCTATGTCTTGGACTGGTCTGCCAACGGTTAGCAACAAGGCTAACCCACGGACCCTCACATGGTCCGTGTGATAGTACACGACCCATGAAGGGTACCATGGGGAAGCATCGAGGGATTCTGTCAACACTCAACCTGCAGATTCGGAGTTTTGGCAAAGGGATCGGGTTCCAATCACTCTTCTACACTCAAAGAAAGAAAAATACAAAAGATTTACCCAACAAAACAACAATTACTGCGTAAATTTATATCACAATGGGGGAAACTTTCAAGGAGCAAAAATGGCAGGGGTAGACAACCAGCCCGTCACCCAACCCGATTCACCCCACAACACAAATTCTAGCCTAAAGCTTGAATTTTTGTACAAAGAGAAGCACATGCCACATCAATTTCACCAAAAAGAATAAGAAACCAAGAGTCACTTACTTGTATCGTGATGAAAATTGAAGATGAGTGAAGACACGAAAGCCCCAAATCAAGCAAGTTGCCCATGAGTCATGAAAAAAGCTCTAGGTGCATGATTTTAGAGATAGGTGTGGTAGGGGTTGAGAGAATTTGGGTGATAGAGTTTAAAGATAGAGGAAAAGTGAAGAATGAGGCGGGTGGGGGTAACAAATATGACAATTTTGACCAGTCAAACCCGTCAACCCCGTCGCATAGATAGCTACATGGACCGTGACATGTGCCACGGGCCGTGAGATGCACCGTGTACCTCTCATTGGTCTATTCGGCTGGTCTTGTGTCCATTCAAATCTCATGGTTAGCTCATGGGTTGTGTGGTGTCACACTGTCCATTTGGTCGTCTGTGGGACGGGACTTCGAGCCTTTAAACAAAATGTACCTGGAAGGACGCCATTATCACTCTTCACGATTGGCCTCACGGTCCGTGTGGTGTCATACGGTTCATTTGGTCATTCGTGGGATGGGACTTGGAGCATATAAGGGACAACTTACCTAGAAGGTCGTGGTCACAACACTTTCACGGTCCGTGTGAAGCGCCGTGTCATTGTCCTTTGCTCACTTTTCACGCTTTGACCTCAAACGCGTGTCATACCCCCTATGGCGCACTGAAGGGATCTCCCTAGCACACCTGCGTGTACCTGCAACTACAAATACAATGACTAATGATATACTACTAATAATAATAATAGTTTGTTTGTTTATTTATTTTTGATATATACATGATTACAACATGGGTTGCCTCCCATGAAGCGCTTGATTTAATATCGCGGAACGACGCGGCACCTTGACTACTCAGACTTCATCAAGGTGCACTACCTCCACCACGGAGGCTTCAGAAACAACACCCAAGTACTTCTTGACCCTTTGACCATTAACCTTGAACCGGTGCCCAGTATCAACTTCCAGCTCCAATACACCATGAGGGAAAAATTGAATAACTTTGTATGGGCCAGCCCATCTAGACTTTAGCTTTCCTGGAAACAGCCGCAACCTAGAGTTGTATAGCAACACCTTGTCGCCCACATTAATATTATGCGGTGTTATGTGCCTGTCATGTTGGGCCTTCATCCTGACCTTGTACAGTGCAACACTATCATACGCATGCAGACGTTGCTCATCCAACTCATTGATTTGGCCTAGTCTTAACTCTGCGACTTCCCCTAAATTCATATTCAACTTCTTTAAGGCCAACAGTGCCTTATGCTCTAGCTCCACTGGTAAGTGACAAGACTTACCAAATACCAATTGGTATGGGGACATATCGATAGGAGTTTTGTATGTTGTGCGGTAGCCCCAAAGCGCATCATCTAGTTTTCTAGCCCAATAAGTCCTAGATGCATTGTTACTCTTGGTCAGTATCTCTGTGATCTCTCTGTTCGACACTTCAACCTGGCCACTAGTCTGCGTATGGTAAGGTGTGGCGACCTTATGTTATCAGACTCCATACTTTGCCAGTACTACGAAAAAAATCTTCTTACAGAAATGGGTCCCCCATCACTAATGATAGTTTTGGGAGTCCCAAATCTGGAAAAGATGTTTCGCCTCAGAAATAGGGCTACACTCTTGCTCTCATTGTTCGACAGCGCCACTACTTCCACCCACTTTGAGACATAATCAACTGCCACCAAGATATACCTCATGCCATAGGAGCTCACAAAGGGACCCATGAAGTCGATGCCCCAGACATCAAATATCTCAATCTCCAGGATAGGAGTCAAAGGCATCTCCTGGCGCCTTGAGATATTACCTTGGCACTGGCATTGATCACATCCCTGCACTAGGTCATGAGTCCTTGTACAGGGTAGGCCAGTAGTGCCCACATTGGAGTATCTTCTTGGCTATCTTGACACTACTGTGGTGGCCCTCCACTAGAGAAGTGTGACATGCTTCCATTACACTCATCATCTCTTCCTTAGGGACACACCTCCTAATGATCCCATCAGCACATGTGCGGAACAAGAATGGCTCATCCAAAAAGTACCTGCGCACATCATGAAGAAACTTTTTTCTCTAGTGAGAGGTTAAGTCCTCAAGCACGAGGTCACTAACCAGGTAGTTAGCATATGTCATGCCTCCAACTCTACAAAGACGGACAGGCACTTGGTGACCTCTAGGACCGAGAGAACCAATATATAACCTGTGTTTATCATGCCTATGTCTATGGAAACTCTACCGAGATAGGAGATCAAAATAAGTAGCACCAACTTATATACAGGACTTGGCCATTGAGGCAAAAACTGTTTAGAGAAAAGATATAACTGAACTATATACAATAAGTATACAAAGCCTCTACAAGATAGAAAACCTTAACATAGGTCAGGACAGGCCCAGCCTTACATCAAACTATTATACAATACCAAAATGCATAAACTACAGACTCAGTAAAGCCCCGGATCAACTTGGAGCTCACAAAAAGCAGCTGAGTGTCGGATGCGACTATATTGGAGGTCTACTAGTTGGAGTACTTGTACCTGCATCATGAATTGCAGCATCCCTTACGAGGGATGTCAGTACGAAATAATGTACTGAATATGTAAGGCAATAGCACATGCAAAATGAAAACTCAAGTGAAGACAAGTAGCAATAGATAAATGTATAGATCATAATAAAAAACCACCTTGTTATACTTAGGAAACCGTGTACGTTAGATTCTTTATTTTTAATGCTTTATAATTCCTTTAGGTATGCAATATAAATGCCCAGTTGATCAGTGGTAAAAGAGGATGACCCATGCTAGGCATTTTAACCCCTGGGATGTTGTCCTCATAGCTATATAAATTGGGATTGACCCATGCTAGGCTTTTGCCCCTAGGTTGCCACCCTCACAAAGTGACATCGACCCATGCTAGGCTCTTGCCCCTGGGCTGCCACCCACACTGTGAATAGTGTTCAAATTATTCTTTAATACTTTGAGATATTTACCTGGGTGGTCATGACGCTGTTGAACTTTGGGACCATGTACTAGTGACGTAGGACATGCTAATAGCCTCTTGAGGCAGTATGATAATGTAAGGAACAATTGTGACATTGACATGCTAAATAGGAGCTTAAATGACACAATTAGCTTCACGAATGTAAGTAAACTCATTAGACTGGTGTTTAGAAGAGTAAACTACGTATTTACTAACAAACAACACGTCCACTAATGGAATAACACTTAGGAAGTTCACTCGTTGAAAGTGACACGAGTATTGGATTTCATACCAAAGAATATGGAATAGGATAGCCTTACATACCTTATTTTGGGATCCACACACTACCGCATTTCAGCCTCCCTTTATGGCAGTACTTCTTCAATATAAGTCATGATTAAGCTAGCATGAGTAAACTACATTGCGGGCCTCGTAAAATATTAACTAAACATTTGACGGATAGTATTCCACCTGACCCTTACACCAATGGGGAACTACCACAGCCTCCTTTGTTACATCAACACCCTACACCCTTTGCTAAAATTACCCCAAGCTGCCCCCATCAATAGTACATATAAAATGGCTATTAAACAATCCCAACCTATCTTTTCATAGGAGTTGGAAAAAAATCGGATAAAATAACTATTCTCTTCATGCTTCATTATCACTCTCGTGAACAATATTTTTGAGGTCCTTTACTGCCTCCCGACAACACAAGTGTACGCAGCTCCCAAATAGCTTTAACATCAATTAGTACAATTCAAAAATAATGCCAGCACTTCCAACCACCTTGCTCGAGTTCTTAACAATAAATGTGTACACAATTCTCTATTCAAACTTACACATATAGAGAGGGACAAGCTGGGGCAGTATTTTACCTTAATTTTTAAAGGTTTGCTTTCTTCACTTGTACTCCTTCAAAAGCTTAAACCTCTTTACCCACTTGAACCAAATAAGAAGAGAAAACCCTCTTAGCAACAAAGAAGAGTTGGGAAGTCAACTTGGGGAAGGGTCTGCCCCCATATTCTAGCATATGCGTCATGCAAGAGTAATATTTTATATAAGAACCAACTTAGTCTCATAAGATTTCTACTTACCTTGGCTGGAAAGGAGGAGTATTTCTCCAAGGACTCTAGGAGTATTTTGATGTGGTTGCTAGCTTTGAGAGAAAAAAAAAAGGAGAATCTGATTGTTCTTTGTAAATAATGAAGAGAAAAAATAAAGTAAATATGACCCTTTTATATGTATACTCCACTGTCCTTAGGCTGGTAATTGTTCGCCACAAATTGCTAAGTAGGTGATGCACCAACTTAGCCATTTTCTAAGCTGCTCAAGGGTCAAACTACGTGATGCACCTACTTCCCCTTATTAAGGTACTTAGCTTAGATAGAGCTCTCATTAAGTTGGTCAAGAAGTCCTAGTAGGTGATGAACCTACTTGTCACCTACTTGCTTAATTTAGTCAAGCAAGAAGCTCATAAAATTTTACTCAGTTTTCCCAATCCTTGATCCCTCGTGTTGTATCTTAATATCTCACTTTAAACTTCAACTCAAATAGCACCTTATTATTCTGAATTTAAATGCTATTATCGAGCTTAACTTGGACTCGCACCCATTAAAACATGTGGGACATTCCATCACCTCCGACCCAATTCAAATTACCTCCATTCATATGAAGAACTTAGTCCCCCACCTATATCGCAAAGATGCATCAAGTGTCATATAAATAGTACTAACACGTGGAAAATATGGGGTGTTACATCCTCCCCCCCCCCCCCTTTAGGAACATTTATCCCCGAATGATATTTTGGTGAGTCAGTGCAAATAAGTTCAAGCCTAAGGTACATATCACATAATACATGTAAACACATACTTACTTGTCAATTCTTCAACTCT
>JBCEWC010018284.1:0-12046 GCA_038996855.1 Solanum aculeatissimum
GGAAGCATATCATCATTTAACATGATTTTAAATTTTTAAGTGTCTTATATTTTGATTTTGTTCTCATTTTATTTTTCTTTAGTGTGCACCGAAAAACCGTTTTAAAACACCGAATAAAATCGAACCGAACTTGAAAAAACCGAACTGAATCGAAATATTTCGGTTCGATATATGGTGCACACTTTTTCAAAACCGAAAATCGAAGAACCGAACCGAAATTTGCTAAAACTGAACCGAAGAACCGAACGTCCACCCCTAACTGAAATATTATCAAAGAACAAATAAGATAAGTAAAACTTAAAAAAAAAAAAAGGATTGAGTTGGGCTTCCGCAATACATTATCCAACACGCTTTGATCCAATCAATTTTGACCCAAGTAAATTTGGATTGATTTGGGTCTTGATCCGTTTGTTGTCTAGATCCATTATGACCTGCACAAATTTGATTAAATTTGTCCGGTTGCCACCGTCAAATTTTTTCATATGAATATGTTTTCTTAAATATATGAATCAAAATATTTATAATTAAACGTGCACGTATGATTCCTTAGTTATAAAAGGTATAATTTGTATATATAGTACCAAGAATTATTATTAATGAAGTTAGTTCACTCGAACAATCTTATTTCATATGATATTAGTAGCGTGCTAAAATATTCTAAAATTTCTATTTTGTCCAGTCATAAAATTAAAGTACGCACTGATGAAGTAAATTGACAAATGACTTATAATTTATTTATTTTTTATTCAAAACTTTCATTCAAGAACGTTGAGTGAAGTGGGATGGTATTTATTACTTGGAGCTGATGAAAGAAGGACAAGTATTGATCATAGTGAAGAATCTATTTGGTAAAGTTTTCACATTTGAGCATTTGAGAAATTTTGAATGTCTATATTATGGATATCCGAATATAAACCCTTGAGATATTTATATTTTAAATGATGCAAAAAAAATTAAAGAGATTTTTTTTTTGAAGGCTCTTGAGAATTAGGATAATTAATATTACATATTGACTTGCTTCTTTGTCTATATTGTTTTTATAATATAGATGTAGGTGTTCCATTCCACTCCCATGGTTAGCTTGGGTATTGATCAGCTTGGTGTTGGTGAATCCTCATGTTTCTAGGACGAGTTCCCTTATGTTGTCATTTAAATTTCAGTTCATTTTGGATATTGAGTTAGCTAGGACATGTCCTAGTAATTTATCTTTGTTTAGAGGCGTTTCAGACTATGTTGTACTTGGAGTCTATGTTGTCGTTTGCACTCTTCCTTTCGTATGTTTAAAATTATTAAACTTCATTAGCTTTTATAATGCATTCTCTTATATCTCAATGTCTTCACTTATCTTATGTGCGCTTGATAGCAAAAGGATACACTTAGATTGAAGGGGTTGATTTATGTGAAACATTTGCACCTGTTGCAAAATTTGTCATTGTTCGTTATTTAATAATGATTCAAAATTAAGAACTTCATCGATAAGACATCAACAATACGTTTCTACATGAAGACGTTTACATGAAGATTCCACAAAATTATGTCAAATAGGGGGAGTGAAGAGTTTGTCGATTACAAAAATTATTGTGTGATCTTCGCCAAGCATCTCCAAATTGTATTAGCTATGTTATTTTTATTGTTAGGGTCATAATTGACTAATATAAAGTCATTGAGTATAAAATTGACTATTAGGAACAATGTTCTTTAGGTGTTACAATAGGTTATAAACCTATTTGAAAATTAAGCTTGAGTTAAAATGGAAGAGTTTTGAAAAAAATTTACAAAGATAAATTGTGCTTTTCGACTTCTTTGAGCAAAAAAAAAAAAAATCACATAAAAAATTTACATACATAATTATTTAGAATAGATGATTCTTTGATTGTATGAGTCGCATCAATGGCGGAGCCGCATTTATTTGAGGGGCGATGATCGATACTCTTTCATCAAAAAATTACACTGTTAGTTAGGTAAAATTATTTGATTATGTATATATATTACATATTGACACCTTTTGACTTATATATAATTTTATTTCTTTAAATTGTGACACCCTCTTAAATAAAATTCTGACTCCATCAGTATGTCGCTTCCAAACTAAACATATTAAGAATTAAATTTTCTACCCATTTAACTTTTAAAAATAATTAACGTTGATTTTATTAACATTTTGAAAGTTATGAGTTTGGATTTATGAATTAATATAATTTTCATTAATTTTTATTTATCAAATTTATACATTACATTAAAAATATTGAATTTAAATAAGTTTGATGCCATAAAATGCATCCAGAAGATTTTTAGAAAAAGAGAGAAGTGAGGGACACTATAATAAATTAAGAATTTTATGAATAATTATTTAATAATAATATATAATTATTATTATATTATATTTAATCATAATAATATTATAATTTTATTAAATTTTTAATAACTCTTAATATAATAACATTAACTTAATTATCGCTTAATAACTTTGAAACAATGTTTTATTATTATTTTTGACATAGTGAAGCTAGACAAATGTAAAGGGGAATCTTTTAATTTCTAAATGTTAATACATGAAAATGGAAAAAAATTGGTTTAGATAAGTTTTAGCCTTGGATAACTATCAAGCATGACAGCTAGTTAGATCCATCTTTTTATGCACCAGCTAGCACCATAAAAATATTGTTTTACATAATCAAATTATTTAGAAATTAATTACATGGAATTGTTTATAATTAGTTTGAGTGGTTTATGAAAAACATAAATTACGAAAAATTAAATTATATTGATAGTTGCAAGAAAAAAATAAAAATAACAATCTATGTATACTAGTTATATATACTTAATGATTAATCTTTCCTAACCCCATTAAAAATAAATAAAATATAAAAGGAAAAATCCTTACTTGTTTCAATAAAATGAATTTGATGGTATACTTCTAAAATCAGAAAAATATTTTTGAACAGCCAATAGTTTTAGTAAAAGTAATTGCTAATTAAGCCAATAGTTTTATAAATGTAAATGTTATTTATAAATGCTATAAACACATTTTTTTTAAAAAAAAAAGTTGATCTAAATAAAGTGATGTGTCTTTGCTATATTACTTTACTACTCCCTCCGTCCAATTTTATTTGGCCCCTATTGACTTGACACAGAGATTAAGAAGTAATAAATGATAGGGATAATTTTACCAAATCACCCTTTGAATATAATTAATGCAATGTATTGAAAAATGTAATAGGAAAATAACTATAATTAATGACAAGGGTAAATTAGGAAGTAAGTGTAAAATTATCTCTTGATTTCATAAACTGGACAAGTATTGTTGAACATCCTAAAATAGTATAGGGGACAAGTAAAGATGGACAGAGGGAGTATAATATAGAAGCCGCTTGGGAAGTAACTTATTGTCGACATGTCAGTTTGTCGTTCAAGGGTTACTTCAATAATTTCAGCGCAGACTGAGGGGTAGTTTCAATTGTTCAAGCAGGTAGCAGGTTGACATGCAGCAACTTAAGAATATATTCGTAATTTTTTATGAATCTTTTGTTTTAATTTATTTGTCTCATTTTTAGTGTTTTGTGCTTTTAAAAACTGCATAAAACAAATACTAATGAATGAGTTAAAATATTTTTTTGAAAATTATATTACGTGAAAGCATAAAAGATATCATAAACCATGATTATTGGCCACTTAAAATATTTTAAAAATAAATAAAAAAATTTTGATTGATTATTGAAATTAATCTGTCGACGTCACATAAAATGAATCAAAAGAAGTAACACGTATTATTTAATTATGAAATTATATAAAAATTATTGTAAATCTGGATATTTAACGGTAGGAATATATCTATATATTAAAATTAAATAAAAATTGTTAAAAATTACAAGAATTAACAATTTAAAAGACTTATAAAAAGTTTAATTAACACTCAAATCAGTGTCACATAAATAGAGATAAATGAATAACATATATTATTTAAACATCTAATAAACGTAATATAAATCACAATAATTCAAAAATTAAAAATAAAAACGACATATAAAATATTTTGACTTTCGAAATTTTAGTGTTGCCATATAAACTAGGACAAGAGGAGTAATATATATTATTTAAAAATTACATAAAATAGTACTATAATTCACAATATTAATAATTTTAAACATTTAAAAATTATATTAATCGTTGTTTTCATTATTAGTCGTTCTTCCTTGTTTTTCCTTTTCTTTGCTTTCGTATCTAATTTATTCTGCTTATGGATTTTTGAGACGAAGGTTCCCCGGAAATAGTCTCTCTTCCTCTATGAGGTAGTGCTAAGGTCAGCGTACATTTTTACCCTCCTTAGACCCTACTTGTGAAATTTCACTGGATATGTTGTTATTGTTGTATTAATTTTCTAAATTCTATCTATATCACATAAATTAAAACAAAAATAACAGATATTGAACCTTGCTAGCACGGACACCGATATCTAGTACTTTAAAATACGTGGACGATAAATATTAATCATTTGAAATACAAAAAAATTGTTTATCCCACTAAAAGAAAAACAAATACTAATTCACAAATAACTCGATGTAAATTAATTTGTAAATAGCTTCATGAAAAGCTCCGCAATAATTCTATTTTCTCCTTACAAATAAAAAGCTAAATCAATTCCTATACTACGTTTCTCTAATTACTTGCCTCATGATCTTTATTTTATAAACAATCTTTATAATTGTATGACAAATGCTCCATACGTGATTATTAGGGGCGTGTAAAAATTGAATCGATCGATAAATTGAACCTATAAAAATGTTATTGATTTATTGTTATTGGGTTATTAGGTTATCAAGTTTGTAATGGTGTTGAAAAAAATTATTGGGTTATTGGTTGAATATCAATTTTTACCATTGGGTTATTGGGTAAATCGATAATCCAATAAGATTATAATAATTTACTATTTTATCATTTCATAAATATTAAATATTAGTAATTTAATAGTAATAAAACACTATAGTAGTACTTTACCTATTTTAATATTTACCATAATTAAGTAATTACTTACCCACTTTAGTATTTAGTCTTTACTCTTTCGTACTCCATCTATTTTTATTAATGCGAATTCTCATTATCATCCTTATCGGATAAATAAAAAATAAAATCTTTAAGGACATAAAATCGATAAAAAATATTTTATTGACTTGTTATTAGTTTAGCATATTTACAAATAAAAAACCGATAAATTGAACTGATAATATATAAAATCAAACCGAATCAACTGATGCCCACACCTTAGTGATTTATCTTTAAATTTTATTTCCCAAATTTCAAACATTAATTATTTTTTATGAATTTTTTCTAAAAATTTTCTTCGATTTTCGAAAAACTTTTTTTTTAAAAATAATCTATGTTATATGATACACCTTTTACACGAGTACATATCAATAATACCATTTAAACTTTACTTTATTTGTGACGTGACATATAAAGGATTCATTTATTGGGATACGCGGAAACTTGAATTATTTTTTCTTTTTGATACTTTCTAACAACACTTTTCTGATTTTAATTTATTTATCTAATTTAGTTAAAGTTTAAACAAATAAAAAAACACTTTGAGTTTGAAATTTTACACCTAACATATATATATATATAATATAGAAAAATATTTTTTGCCATACAATATTAAATGTGTCATGAAGAATTTGTCAAATTTAAAAATAATATATTTTTTTATAGACGAAAAATAAAGTTAAAGTTAAGGTTAAAACAATTAAAAAGCATATTTATGCGCTAGTATAATTTTTTTAATAGAAAGACTTCTTTTTTAAAAAAATATTATCTTAAGTTCTTTGAAAGGAAAAAGAGATTGTAAAGTGTCAAAATCTAGCAATTCCGTCAAATATTGTGTGATGGCAACGCAAGTTTTAGGGAAAATGTATGAGAAAAAAATATTTTTTAAGAAAATAAGTAAAATATATTATTGTAAATTAAATATTCTAAATAACTATTATGGAAGGTAGTGCGGGGTAAATGTGTGGGAAGTAAGATGAAGCCTACGAAGGTTACATGAAGATGAGATGTGTTGGAGAGTGTAAATGACATAATTCATGTGAAATGAAGCCCGTGAAACTTGTTTTTTATAATTTTTATTAAAGAAAATATTTTCTCATTTTAAAGAGATTTATTTATTTTAAAAAAATTGACAGTACGAAGCACACCCTAAACGATTGAGCAGCCTGTTTATGTGTGAACATCAACAAGAGAAAAATAAAATAAAAATGTAAATTGGAGAAATGCAAAAGGGAATCTTTTTATTTCTATGTGAAATGGAGAAAGATTTTTAAATAAGTTTATATGATTGTAATTTAAATTAATTACATGAATTTTTTCCAGTCTAAGTTGGTACTTTTGGAAAAAAAGAAAAACAATCTATTAAAAAACTTTATTATTTTTTGAATTTCGTGCTTAGTTAAAATAAAATATCCAAGATAAGACAAAATAAGTTATATATGGAGAGTAAATTTGACCAATAGTCATCTGTTTTTGAGTTTATCATCATCATATTACTTCTTCATTGTGTGATATATAAATATTATTCCCAGTTTAAAAGAAATGATTTAGTTTGATTTAAGACAAAATTTTAAAAAATAAAAAAGAATTTGAATCTTGTTGTCCTATATTTAAATTTTGTTAAGCATATTAAAATAACATTTAATTTTATGAGTTGAAATATGACACGTAATAAGTTAAAATTAAATTTTTATCAAAAAAATTTATTCTTTTTAAAATGAAGAAAATATTTCATCTTAATACTTATTACATAAAATAAAAATCACTATACTTGAGCAACATTTACCCCGCACATAGACTAGAATCTAACGGTCGAAATGAGTTCCAATTGAAATGTTTTATTTTATTTAATTCATTTTAGCAAAAAAAATTTAAAAAACATTATTTTTAATATTTAAATAACTATAAAGTACTAGTAAAATAAATCAATATTTTGAAAATATTATTAATAAAATTTACTTTTAATGACTAGCAACTTTGATCTCTTTCTTTTTCCAAAAACCACAAAAAGAATCATGTTTTCCAAGTCAGAAAAGTTGCAAGTATTGAAGGACAAAAACAACGTGCCTCTGAACCAGCTCTACAAATAACTTTTTCTTTTCCCTCCCTTTGCTATGGCCATCCTATTTTCAACAACAAAACAAAAAATGGACTATTCTCTTTGGTACTACCAAAGGAAAATTTTCTATCTTTACATGATAAAAATAAGATATGCAATATTTTGCTTTTCAAATGTCTCACTATAAAATTAATGATAATAAGTAAGTGGAGAATATTATTCTATGACTTTTGTATAGTCTATGTAAATATATATTTTTATTATATTATTTTAAAATATTTAATAATTTTTAGATAATTTATATTTAATAAAAGTAATTTGATAAAATTATATAGACAACTATTGTTGAACAGAGGAACATTATGAGGTTGATGATGGTATTGGAGATGGTGAGTGTGTTGATAAAATTCATTGAAGAGCCAAAAAAGAGATTATTAATGTGTAGTACTTTTTTTATTTTAATTTATACAGTAAAGTTTAAATTTAAATTTCTTTATGTATTTTTAAATTTTTTAATTATTATGTTTTAATTTTTGAATATATAAATTTTATTTAAAAATAAACTTAAAACTTCTGTTTGAATTCATTGTTGAAATTTAAAAGCTTCAATCTCAAAATTTAATATTACCACGTAATGAGACAACAAAAACAATACTATGTTTTTCGTTCTATTAAAATATATATAAAAACAAATAAACTCAATAGCAAACACACCCTTAAAAATCTGTGTCTACTGGACTTGCCTCTATATAAACACCCCTTAACCATCAACCATTTCCCACAACAAAACTTAAATTAACCATGGCTTCTTCTTCTTCATCTTCAAAAGCTCTATTCTCCCTCTCTCTCCTTTTTACCCTTTTTGCCTTCTCACAAGGTAATTTCATTTTAACCCTAGTTAACAACTGTCCCTACACCATCTGGCCTGCAATTCAACCCAATGCTGGTCACCCTGTGCTCGAACGCGGTGGATTTACCCTTCACTCACTTACCCACCGCTCCTTCCCTGCACCCACCGCTCACTGGTCCGGCAGAGTTTGGGCTAGAACTGGATGCACTTATGAACACGGAAAGTTTTACTGCGCTACGGGGGACTGCGGCGGCCGAATTGAGTGCGATGGACTCGGTGGGGCCGCACCAGCTACCTTGGCGCAGTTTGTTCTGCATCACGGACATGCCGATTTCTCCACTTATGGTGTGAGTCTGGTTGATGGGTTCAATATTCCTCTTACGGTAACACCACATGAAGGTATATTTACTGGAGTATGTTGGTTTGGTTCTATTTTGGTATTAAAATGTGTTTTTTCAATTTTCTTCTTACTTACTATTATAATTTTGTTTTTTTGTATCAGGTAAAGGAGTGTGTCCAGTTGTTGGGTGCAGGGTTAATTTGTTGGAAACTTGTCCTGCAGTTTTGCAGTTCAGGTCACATGGTGGTCATGGCCCTGTTGTTGGTTGTAAGAGTGGTTGTGAAGCTTTTAAAACAGATGAACTTTGTTGTAGAAATCATTTTAACAGTCCACAGACTTGTAAGCCATCCACATATTCACAGTTCTTTAAGCATGCTTGTCCTGCTACCTTCACCTATGCTCATGACAGCCCTTCACTCATGCACGAATGCTCGTCTCCCCGTGAACTAAAGGTCATTTTCTGCCACTGAAAATGGAAGAAAATAACATGATTTTGGGCAAGGGGAAATTTGTAAGCTCCTAATAGTATTGGGTTTTGCTTTGTTAGGTTTATGGTTGTATTGAATTTGAAATTTTAAGGTAATGTTATTATGTGTGATTTTGTTTTTCCCATTCACATATTTTCTTATTAGTATTATATGAATGCTTATGCGATTATTAACATTTCAAAAATCTTAGAAAAATAATTTAATGACTTAGTAGTTAATATTATGAATTAAACAAATATGAGTGAATTTACTACAGTGATATAGTACTTGCAAATTTAATAAATTGTCAGGGTACATCTATAAAGTAAAAATAAAAACACATTTTATTATATTGAAACTATGTAACATTGGATGCCAGTTTTCCACCTTTCATTTGTCCTGTAAAATGGAGCCAACCCTTTCTGTACTTTTTATTTTTCAAAAACTTTGGACTTATTCCATTTTTTAATCAGAAGCTTGCGTGGAGTGTTCTCTGAGCTCCTGACATATTGACACACACCAAACACATTTGGATTTTCCAAAAACACCAATATCTCGTTTTTCCCCCAAATCCCAATTTTCTTTTTTAAAAAAATAATCATATTATAATTTGATTGAATTTATATTTAAAATATTTTTAAAAATAAATAAACTTCAAACTCGTATTTAAATTCTTAAGAATGACGAAATAATTTTTTAACTCTATAAGGCTGTGCTATTCCTTTTTCATAAGGGGAAATTATATATATATATATATATATATTAGTAAAAAATTTATAAAAAAAATAGTTCATGTTTTATTTACATTAAAGATAGTCTCAAATCAGTGAAACTATTCAATATTAGTTATAGAAAGTATACAATACTATATAATGTATTTTACTTATACATGAGTTATACACTAAATATATATTATGATACATAAATATACACTGATTATACATGCCTATACAACGAGGGTTGAATGTTCAAAATTGTAACAAATAGTTAAAAATCGATCGGATGACTATTTTTTATAATTTTAAAAAATAAATTATTTTTTGTGTAAATAATTTTTTTCAACGACTTGTAAGTGTAATTATTCTTGTTTTTAATCGATATTTAAATTTTTTGATTAAGAATTCTATCTCATTGGTTCTCACGTCTCCTTATCCAGCCTTTTTAATAAATTTTTAATTTTCTTTTGGGAGGGAATCCTTATCCGTTTCGTTCAAAAAGAAGATTATTTTCTTCATTTTTAATGTTCGTTCTCTATTCTTATTTATTATGTTTTTCTCCTAAATGATTTAATCAAAATTTTTATGTTTTTTTAAATATTTTAAGGTGTTAGTGTGAGCACCTAATTTTTAATCAAATCTAATTTATCTACCTTTTAATACTTAAATGTTTATGTTTGAATCTAAATTAATATTCTTATTTATAGTAAGTTTATTAAAATAATTTGAAAACTATAAAAATAGACTTCTTTTTGATTAGGGATAAAAAAAAAAGATGACTTGGTACACCATAACTCAATGTCAAGTGGCGATTCTAAATAATAAATAAATAAAATAATCCCTTTTCAAGATGTCACTTTAATTGGAAAAAACTCTATTTTTCAAAACCCACGTGGAAAAAAATAGGGGTGTGACAGATGACGACTCTGCTGGGGATAACCAGAATTCGAGCCTGTTAATATTGACTTGTATATGACTTTGTTATTTTGAATATTGTATTTGTTGAATTAATGTGATGTTTGCTTGCTTATTTGTTGAATTAATGTTATTTAAATTGTGATAAATATTATCTTCTCTTGCACATCAATCTGAGTATTCTAAAAATTCACTTCATTCGGAGATGCGATCTACGCTCCCGATACTTTCTTTGAGATACCAGAGATGCGATTACGCTCCTGGGAAGGATTTTATAGGCACACATGTTTTAGGATGGGAAGGTCCAAATAGTGAGGCCGGAAAACCCTACTACCGGTAAGCTATTCCTTCCCGACTCGAGTTGTCCACTCGTTTTACAGCCAATCTAGACACTACCTCCATAGGGACTTCAAATTTAGTAGAAAAAGTCTCATACAATAATTTTTCCTCTTCGGATATACTTTGTGTGCATAATTTGTGTTTGACGTTATATGACTAAACACAGGTGTTGAGTTCATATGAGACATGGATTATCTTTTGGACCAAGTTCATTATTATGTATTACTTGTTACATTAATTGAAAAACTATTTGAATGTTCCTGTTAAATTTTTTTACTTTGTGTGCATAATTTGTGTTTGACGTTATATGACTAAACACAGGTGTTGAGTTCATATGAGACATGAATTATCTTTTGGACCAAGTTCATTATTATGTGTTACTTGTTACATTAATTAAAAAACTATTTGAATGTTCCTGTTAAATTTTTTTTTTGGATCAAATCTCAAATAGTTTGGTCCTTCCATGTTTGCAATAAGATGTCCCAAATAAAAAAAAAGAGTTATTCAATAAGTCAAACATATTTACGAAAAGTTAATTTGAGAACTACGCACACCTGATTCTCACCTCTATGAGATACGTAGACAACCTTCCTCGGGGTTCGGTGATTCGTATTCAAGAAAATAAAACAAAAAATAAAATAAAAAGGGGTTTCTTATTAAAAGAAAAATTAATTAATCCTTATTCAAACAGAAATATTTTGTTTCTATATTAAAAAAAGTAGAAAAAAAAAGTTTTATTTATTTAAAAGAAAAAAATTCTCTATATTTTCACAAGACCGCATACCTAGTTCTCACCTCGATGAGATACATAGGCATCCCTCCTCGGGTTTGGTGATTTTTTATTTTTTTTTTTAAAACCTAATAATAATTCTTTATCTAAAAATGAAAAGATCTCAATCTTTATTAAAAAAAAAATTAATCCTTATTCAAGAAATTAAAAAAATAATCTTATTTCTTTGTTCAAAGAAAATAAAAATGATTTTTTTTTATTCTTTTAAATTTTTTTTTTATCCTTCTTCAAAATAAAAATAATAAAAATAAAAATAAGTGTTTCTTGTCTTGATTGGTACCAACATATTTAGGAGTGTGCATAAAAAAAGGTGTTAAACTATTTGGCATAATAGAGTGGATCAACTTTATTGTGACTCATCTAGATTCTTCTGACTCATCTAGATTCTTCTGATACCTCTTGATTATACTTATGCCACACTTGAGAAACTCTCTTGCTGTCACGACCCAAAGGGGGGGCCTAGATGTGACATGGCGAAAGAGGACCCGAAGACCCTCGATCAAGCCATCATATCATCATTACACACATCA
>JBCEWC010018285.1:0-12046 GCA_038996855.1 Solanum aculeatissimum
TTTAAACTAGAAATCAATATGCCCCAAATTCTAAAGTTGTTACCTTTTTTAGTGCGGCAAACCGGAACAACGAGCTTTCACGACGGACTCCGACCACAAGACGAACTTTGATCTTGTTCTTGGATGATTTTTTTTTTTGGTTTGTTTTGGATGATTTTTTGGTTTGTTTTTGGATGATTTTTTGGTTTGTTTTTGGATGATTTTTTTATTTGTTTGTTTTGGATGATTTTTTGGTTTGTTTTTGGATGATTTTTTTGGTTTATTTTTTTGGATGAAAAATGAAAAAATGAAGAGAAGGGAATAGGGATGTTCTTGTGATGGTTTTTGGGTTGAAGAAAAAATGTCAGGAAGAGAATGGAGTTTTTTGTTAAAGGGGAGAGAAAGATTTTATTTTTTTTTGGAAGAAAGGAGTTGATTTTTTAATTAAAAGAGGGAGTGGGGTTGGTTTTGAATGGAATTGTGGTGGAAAGTATGAAAAGGAAAAGAGAAAGGGATTTTGAGTTTTTTTAAGGAAAAAGAAGTTGATTTTTTAAATTAAAAGAGGGAGTGGGGTTGATTTTTTGAGTAGAATTATGGTGGAAAGTGTAAAAAGAAAAAGAGAAAGGGATTTTGATTTTTTTAAGGGAAAAAGGGATTGATTTTTTGAATTAAAGAGGAAGTGGGATTGTTGGGAAGAATGATTTGTGGGGGAGAGGGGTTGTTGGGAAGATGATGAGTGTATGTATGTATTGTTGTGTGTATTGTATTGTATATGTTTATTAGGGATGAAGATGGGGGGTGGGCCGGGTCGGTATTATTTTTGGGCTGGGTCTAGGGCGGCAAGATTGGGCCGAGGGGATTTAGGGAGTGGGCTGGAAGA
The DNA here is from genome assembly GCA_038996855.1 of Solanum aculeatissimum. Lineage (NCBI taxonomy): Eukaryota > Viridiplantae > Streptophyta > Magnoliopsida > Solanales > Solanaceae > Solanum > Solanum aculeatissimum. The sequence goes on from JBCEWC010018285.1 coordinate 860, forward strand.
ATAGATAAGGGTATGGGCTGAGGAGAAAATTGTTTGGGCTGCCTCTTTGAGGGAAGTATGGGCTAGTGTAGTAGTATGTTATTGAAATGAGGGAATGGGCCGGTTGGGGGATTTTTTGGGTTGGGGATTTGAATCAAATCGGAGTTAACATGGGTTGAAAATTGTTTCAAGGGTTTGGAATTTTTAAATTTAAGAAAATAGTCACTTGAATTACAAATATGACTATTTAAAATGTGATCAATTTTTGGAGAAATTGATTGAGACGAAATCAATACGAATTGGTCACAGATTTCTAACAAAAAATGACTTGAACTATTTTAAAATATTAACATAAAAAACGTGAATTTTTAGAAGTGTTGGGCCAAAATTGGGTGTCAACATGTACCACTTTAGATGCTCTTGTACTCATGACTCTAGGTTTTGTGATTATTTAAGTTGAGTGTTGTGGTTGCTTTTATTTTAATTTTATTCTCTTTAGTCGCGATCCAGTTTTGGATCGTGACATTTGATTCATCAGAAGAAGTAAGAAACAGAGGGTAATCATGATCAATATTTTTCCCATTATCATTTAATCTTCAAACTTTCAGTGAATGAAACTTTCAGAATCAGAAAGTTACAATCTCAAAATCGTATAGCCCGCTCTGATACCATGTTAATTTGATCAATGATAACTCGAAAATAAGAAAGCTATGAAAAATTCACGAAGATCTTCCATTAATAGAGAGCTATTACAACTTTTGATTTACAATAATTTTTATCTATCTCAAATTGACATAGTCGTCTACTCCAATATATACACACATGTGGCTCACTTTGATTGTCAACTAGCTATATTTAACTAACTAACTAAGAATCAAACTAACTGACTAACAAACAGTATACTTGGAGAGTATGAATAAATAGTAGCTTTAGTCAACTATTTGCAATCTTCTTATTGTATATTCTAATACAAGTCCACGTGAGAAACACATCGAAATTGCCTTGTTTAGTGAGAGGTTGAAAGCATTCAATTGATACTAAAATTTCACTTATCTTGCAACTGAATTTGCGTCTTTCCTAACTTTAGAAATGCTGCAACATGAAAATGAGAATGAATATTGGTGTTTATTCTTAGAAAACTACTAAGTATCAAACTGACTGACTAACAAACAGTATACTTGGTGTTTATTCTTAACTTTAAGAAACTACTAAGCAAAATATCCAAGTCTCCAATTTATTTGGGCCTGCTCTCCATTTAGTAGTAATAGACATAGTAATTGAAGTTTCACTTGTAATTTTTACTATTTATAAAAGGCAGTCTCGACATGCCTGTTAAGGCTGGTTTAGTGCTGACATCCATTAGAAAATTTCAAATATATATTATATTTCAAAGAAAGAAAGTTAGGACATTTAGAAAATTTCAAATATATATTTCAAAGAAAGAAAGCTAGGACATTTTGGCCTTTGCTTGCTGGGGCCCATTAAGAAAATTGTCCACCATTAATAAAGTTGTCCACCATTTAATGCCTCAACCATTAAAAGGGAGGTGGAGCTATTTTGACTATTTAATACCTGCTAGGCATTAGAAGCTCTCCAAATTTCTTAATCTAAAAAAAATGAAAAAACATTATGTGTCTGTTCAACTTTTAATATCTGTTGGGCATTTGAAGCTCTCCAAATTTCTTAATCTAAAAAAAATGAAAAAGCATTGCGTGTCTGTTCAACTTCATATATTGAAAGACACATATTATGCAGCACAAAAGAATGAAAGGTAATGGCGTCATTTGGATGGCTGCATAAGGCGGTGATGATAGTGTTTTAATATATTTCCATTTCTCAGTAAAAAAAATCCCTTTGCGTTCTGTTAGTGCTCAACTATTATCAGGTATGCAAAAAATTTCTTCAGTCTCCAGTTAGTTTTCTTGGCATGCTTTAATTTGTGTAATTTTTTTTTATCTTTTTAACACATTTTGAAGGATGTTGTATGGATTTGTCTTCTAATAAAAAAGAATTTTGGCAAACAACTTCTTGAATTTTGGGATTTTTTGGGTTGTTGTAAGAAATTAATTACTTTGTTACATCAAAACGCAGAGGTTGGGTTGTTGTAAGAAATTAATTAGTTTGTTATATGAAAACACAGAGGCTTAAAGAAAGCTACGAGTAATATTTAGTGACTTTTAGTGTCAATGAAAATTTAAGTTTTTTTTTTATAGAAATTGAGGGATGAATGGATAGACACAGAGGTTTGAGGAAACGATAAATTATTATTAAGAAAATTTAAAATTTTTCAAAGATCTATTTTAACAGGATCTGTTAAATTTTCCCTTTCTCTTTTACTCGTGTAATCTTTTGCCTTAGATAGTTTATAATCTTTGGTTAATAAAAATCCTTTCGAGATTTTGCTTATACATCATAGTAGAAGATGTGAGTAAGTTTTTTTCCTTTTTTTGATTTGGTATAGAAATTAAAGTTGAGAACTTATGATTGTTTCTCTTTCTTTGAGAATTCTCAAATAATGAAGTCATATGGGATTTGATTGCATCTTGGGTTGGCAAATCGAAAATGGGTTGCAACTTAAGTTCTCTGTTTCATACAACCAAACATTTTGCAGTCATGTTGTGATCACCCCCTCTTTGCCTGAACTCTTGTGCTTTGAAGTGTGTTGATATTGGTGTTTGACCATAGATTTGAATAAATTCGAGTTGCATTGTGTTAATCAAATTTTTGAATGTTGTGAATATTTGTTGAACTTAACAATCAAAAATAATATGCTGAATGAAAAACCTATACATGGATGTTCTCCTTCTGATCAAAACTCTTAACATGCTTTGTATTATATGCAGCAGAGATACGCGAAATAAATTATTGCAAAATTTTAAAATAGGTGGTGTTGTTCTAATATTAGAAGGTACACTTTGATTTTAAATTGGTTCAAGTACAACAAACGTTTAATAGTGTTAAAAGGCCTAGAAAAATATTTTAATTTCAAGTCTATAGGTTTTAAATAAAAATTTTAAAAAACTTTTACATTGATGAAGACTTTTTGCTCTTTTATACTTGTGCTGAATCGGCATTAAGCTTTATAACTACCAGGTAACACTTTCATTAGCAAAACAAGTTTCCATGAATATTATACATTTGTTGCTTGATAATAAAACTGCATGTTGTTGATATATTTATTACATACGTGTGTTAATAATTGCTAACAGCGTGACATCAAAATGCCCAATAAAGATAAAAAAAATCAAATCAAATTATCGAAAAAGCATATGACAACAAAAAAGCTAGGCGTCGTGAATTGTATAGGCTGGCTCAGGCTAATAAGAAAGCAGTTGTTTCAGCAGCAGCGCGAATAAATACAGCCACTTCGAGCAGTCATTTTTCTATTCCTCACTCAAGTGCTTCTACATCTACTACCAATCAATCAACTTCTTTTCAACAATACTTTATTCACTAGAAAATCCTTTCCATCAAATTGAAATCGGTAAGTAAATTATATTCATGCTTCTTCCAATAAAAAAGTTGGCCTATATATAATTTTGTTAGTCTTTATCTAACAGGATCAACATCAACTGCGACTGAACATACAACTGACTCCAACAACCTTTTTCTTACTCCTCACTCAAGTATTTCTACATCTACTACCAACCAATCAAGTTCTTTTGAACAATGCTTTATTCCACCAAAAAATCTCTTCCATGAATTTGAAATGGGTAAGCAAATTACATTTATATTTTTTCTAACAAAAAAAATTTGGCCTACATATAACTTTATCAACATTTATATGACAGGATCAACATCAATTACCAATCAATACTGTGATGAAATCTCAATAATACCAGAAACATTAATAAATTATAAAATATTAAAATCTGTTCCAAATTGTAATTTTTGTGGTGCAAAAAGACTTGAATTTGAGTCACCCAGCTTTTGATATGCCAAAAGTGTTATTAAGCTGATTTCTCATCCAATCCCAATAGAGTTAAAAAAAAATTATCTAGAAAATAATGAAAAAATAAAACTTTTTCAAACATATATAAGAACCTATAATAATATGTTTGCATTCACTTCTCTTGGTGTAAGTTATGATAAGGATTTAACTAAAAGAAACAAAGGTATCTACACATTTCGAGTTCAAGATAAAATATATCATTTTATAGATGATTTAATGCCAAACGGTGAAAAGGAAAAAAATCTCCAATTATATTATTTTGATATTGAAAATGAATTAAGAAATCGAATGGCATGTTCTGATAAATTAACTAAGCAAATTGTCGAAGACTTAATGAAAATATTAGAAATTAATTCATATTTTATATTCTTAAAATCTTTAATAAATGTTCCACATTTATCTGATGTGTATATTGCTCTTAAATCTGATGTTGGACTAAATCAACAAATATACAATTTGCCCACTACATTCGAAATAGCAGGAATATGGGTAGAGCAAGATGCTGATAATCATATTTTCTCACCTCACATCAGAATCTATACTAATAGTGATAGAAGTCAATTAGTCAATTATTATTACGGTTGTTATGATCTATTACAATATTCATTATTATTTTCTTATGGTGAAAATGGATGGCATTGTGGTATTAAAAAAATTAAACCCATTAATAATTGTTCTACAAGACAAACAAGTTGTAAAAATGAATAACTATCAAGTGTTAGAAATATAATATCAATTGATGGCTTTTTAAATTTAGAAGATGAAATTATGCAAAAAAGTAAACGAAAAAGAGAAACAGTTTCTTGCCGTGAATATTATTGTTATAAACTTCAAATAAGAAATGATGAAAATATAATTCGACATTCAGGTAGACTATTCCAACAATATGTTGTTGATGAATGGATAAAAATAGAAACTCAAAGACTTGATTTTGCTTCTTTTAATCAAAGATTTGTTTAGAACTGATGTTTTAAGAGGGTTACTAGATATTCTACAACGTGGTGAAAGAGAAGCTTCAGAAATAGGTAAACATAAAATAATTCTTCTTTGTTTTACAAGAGGTCCCCGAGATATGCGCCAACGATATATGGATGCTATGTCTTTGGTCCAGGATTTTGAAAAATATGATATTTTTAACTATTACTTGTAATCCTTCTTGGCCTGAAATTAAAAAAAATCTACTTCCAACAGACCAAGCTCAAAATAGACCTCACTTAATTTGCCGAGTATTTCGAGCAAAATTAGAGGAATTAAAAAAAGATATTTTAAAAATACATATATTTGGTAAAATAGTTGCATTTATGTATACAATAGAATTTCAAAAGCGGGGTCTTCCTCATGCTCATTTTCTTATTATACTTGAGGAAAGATACAAACTATTAAGTCCTGAGGCATATGATTAATTTGTATGTGCCGAGCTACCTGATTCCCAAACAAATTCACACTTGTTTGAACTTGTCGGCTTACATATGATGCACGGTCCTTGTGGTAAATTGAATTCAACATGTCCTTGTATGAGAAAAAAAGGCTATTGTAAATTGAAATATTCAAAACAATTTTCAGAACAAACGATTAAAGGTAAAAGTTCATATCCAATCTATAGAAGATGAAATACAAAAAAATTATGTAAAAATAGGAGGTCATCGTCTTGATAATTCATGTGTTGTTCGTTACAATCCATATTTACTTTATAAATTTAACTGTCATATTAATATCAAAATTTGTTTTGATATTAAAATCGTTAAATATATTTACAAATATATATGCAAAGGACATGATAAAATTGCATTTCATTTACATAATAATAACACAAATATAGAAGTTGATGAAATAAAAGAATATCAGTTTTCTAGATGGGTATCTCCACCTGAAGCTATGTGACATATATATGCTTTTCCTATTAGTGAAATGAGTCCATGTGTCTACCATCTTCAATTATATCTTGATGGCCAACAACTTGTCTCCCTTAAAAGTACTATTAATATCAGTACAATTATAAATAATCCTATGATTAAAAAGATAATGTTAACGGAATTTTTCATGATGAATAGAGTGAATAAAGAAGCTATAAGTTTAAATTTATTATATCGAGAACTCCAAAAAAAATTTGTATGGTCAAATTCATACAAAATGTGGACACGTCGTCGACAAGGAGATGCAATTGGTCGTATTGTAACATGTCATCCAACTGAAGGAGAAAAATATTATCTTAGACTCCTTTTAATGAATATTAAAGGACCTAAATCATATAAAGACTTGCTAACTGTCAATGAAAAATATTACAAATACATTTAGAGAATTCGCAGAAAAAAGAGGATTACTGCTTTGTGATAATAATTTAATAGAATGTATGTCTGAAGCAGTTGGTTATCAAATGCCATTTTGTTTAAGGCGTTTATTTGCTATCTTATTAACTTATTGTAACCCAAATAATCCTAAAGAGTTATGGGAAAAGTTTAAAAATTCAATGTCTGAAGGCTTTAACAGATATCCAAATCTAACCTCAACAGAAATTCGCTCTAAAGTACTAAATCATATCAATGACATTCTTTATTCGATGGGTCATGATATTAATGAATTTAAACTTATTCCTGAAACAATCACAACATCTACATCTACTAAAGAAGCTAAAGATATACAATTTGAAAGAAATATTACTGTTAGTGAAGAAGACTTATTATTACATAAAAAATTGAATAAAGACCAACAAATAGCTTATAATATAATTCTAAATAGAGTTTTCTCAAATGAATCAAGGGCCTTCTTTATTGATGGTCCAGGTGGAACCGACAAAAGCTTTCTATATCGTGCATTACTAGCTACTGTAAGACATAGAGGATTTATTGCCTTGGCAACAATAAGTTCTGGTGTTGCAGCTTCACTTCTCCCAGGAGGTCGAACTGCATATTCCCGATTTAAATTACCTATAGAAATTGATGAAAAATTTAGTTATAATATTAGCAAACAAAGTTCATTAGCATCTTTAATTCGAGATGCTAAATTAATCGTTTGGGATGAAATTTCAATGGCAAAAAAGGAAATGATTGAGGGATTAAATTTACTCCTTAAAGATTTAATGGAAACAAATATGTTTTTCGGTGGAAAAGTTATTATTTTTAGTGGTGATTTTAGACAAACTCTACTTGTTCTTCGTAGTGCTAAAAGAGAAGATTTTACTGTTGCAACCTTATTGTATTCTAACATTTGGAATCAACTTGAAATATTACAATTATCTGAAAATATGCGAGCAAAAACGGATCCTGCCTTTTGTGATTTTTTAATCAGAATTGATAATTGAAAACAAAAAAAAATTATCAGCAAAAAATTGAAATTCCGCATTCTTTAATTATTTCTTATACAACTGAAAGAGATTCTTTAAATAATTTATTCAAACTTGTTTACCCCAATCTATATATGTCTTCTCCGAATATTTCTTTTATTACTTCACGAGCAATTTTAACAATAAAAAATAACTTTGTTGACGAAATAAATGACATGTTGATTACACAATCTCCATGTACTGTAAAAAATTTATTTTGCTACTGATGAAACTTTAGATCCAAAAGATCAAAGTGAATATGAAGATTTTATGCATACTTTAAATCCACCTGGATCACCTCCTTACAGGTTATCTTTAAAAAAGAACTACCCAATCATATTATTAAGAAACCTTAATCCTTCGAAGACTTATGTAATGAAACCCGATTAACCTGTGATGATTTTAAAACACATGTTATTAGCGCAATAATTTTTAACGGTGACTTCAAAGATACTCACTCATGTATTTATTCCAAAAATACCATTATTAACATCATAAGATGAAAAAATATCCTTCCAATTTAAAAGAACACAATTTTCAATACGATTATGTTTTGCTATGACAATTAATAAGGCTCAAGGCCAAACATTAGATTTTGTTGGTATTTACTTAAGAGAATATGTTTTTTCTCATGGTCAATTATATGTGGCTTTATCAAGAGCTAAAAGTTCTGATAGTGTTAAAGTATTAATTAGACCATCAACAGCAGAAGATAAAAATGATTATTGCACACACAATGTAGTCTATGATGAAATTATTGTCAAAGCTTTCTCTTAAATTAATATTATAGCTACTAATGGTACACATCATCTTACTCATTTTTTCAACGCAATTTTCTCTTTCAATCATTATTTCATATCTTATTATGCAATTTTTTGATTATCCATATCTCATATGCTAATATTATTGTCATACACTAACAAACTTAAAATAACGTTTCAGTATGGCAGAAAGATTTAACATAAATGTCATCACAATCGAAACTGAAGAATGGACAAGCAAGGTACAAGTCGTTGATAAAGACAGACCCAGAGACAACTTGCAGAAAATCACAAAGTACCAACTTATAACTCTTCAAGATGAACAGATATAAAATTACTTTTATAAATTTAAATTTTATTTGAAAAGATTTCAGCTCAAAAATTACAAATAGAAAATTTACAATATGAGTTTAATAAATTACTTTTTACTTTCATTTGATAATTTCTTAACTTTAACTTTCACATAATATATTATACTAACATGAACTTTTCTTTCTAACCTTGCTTATTTTAATTTATTCCCTCTTTATAACATAATTTGATATATTCAACATATATCTGTCTGTGTATTTTTTCAGTTTTACAATGTTTTAAAACTTAATTTTCATTAATTATATATTTCTAAACAAATTGATTCAATTGCATTTATTTTTTAATTATAGGAAACACAGATGCAATGCATTATATTTGGTAGCAATATAACACGTTGTGCAAAACTATTTCATCCATTTCATATCTATTTGGTAACGGTTGCAAGCGTTCAAGAATCAAGTAATGCATATGGAATCTCAATCAGTAAGTTCACTTGGAGAATTGATAAAGACACTATTGTGGAGCCAATAGAAAAAGTTGATCCACCAGAAAGTGCGCTATCGCCACCAACACGACTTGCTCTTACAATTTTCAATGACCTTAGCAATCAACCTGAAGGAGTGGAATTTGGTATTATAAAATCTAGCCATTTACTTTTTTTATTAACTATACTATTCACCAAATTATTAATTACTTTACTAATTGCTTTTATATTTTTGCAGGATATCTTTGCCATTGTGGTTAACGCCGGCTTACCAACATATGCTGCCAATAGAGCCAGAATTCAGGAGTTGATTATAATGGACGATTAGTAAGTGCAAGTTTTTTTCTACGATCAATTTTTCTTTTCGCTTACTTAAATTATAATATTAAAATTAAATCAAATCATTGATTACACATTTATGATATCATAATAACCTTCGTGGGAAAAACATAAAAAATGTTTAATATCTGCCATTGTAATCTTAATATGAAGGAGCATGATTTTTGTGTCTCTAAGTGATTAGATTATTTGCAGCTGACAAGAGCAAATTTAGAGACTGAATTATGAATTTTCGTGAACCAGTAGCTTAAATTAGGATCGTTGTAGGAACCATAAACTTTAAATCTTGGTTCCGTCATTAACTGCTGATTTACTTTAATGAACTAGAAATTACAATTTGTGGAGCTTTTTCTGATCATAAATTACACTAAGTTTGATAAGTTAAACGCTTATGTTCGTTGTTGGATTTGTTGACACCCAATTTTTACCTTCCACGACATAAATTAATCATCGAGCTTCTTCGAATTTTAATAATTAAAAATAACTATTTTTAAATAAAATAAAATAGATTTCAAAAGTTTCTTTAAAATATTATGTATATTACGTATTGATTTTACAAAAAAAAATTACTTCGGAGAATATATTTTTCTATAAATTAATTGTCAAGGTGAATTTATTTGGTATTTAAATTTAGTTATTTTGTTTTGTTGATTCCAAGAAGCACTTTAATTAATTAATTCGTCTTGTGACCTTTAAGTTAATTGGGGTATTAAATCGAGCGAATTTTCGGTCATAATCCCAAATTTTCAAATTCAATTTATTCAATTTTGGACCAATTTTGAACCCATTCCTTAACTTGGCCCATTCTCCCTCTAATTCCAGTCCAAACCCGTCAGCCCACACCCCAATCGGTCCATACTTTATTCAGCCCGTTCCCATTTTACAATTTGCAGCCCAAATTAACCCCTCCAGCCCAACCCATATGCCTGATCCGGCCCACACCCATTTTCCCCTTCATCACCTGCACTTCAACATACACATACATACATTCCTACATCTTCCTCCACACACTCACACACACACAACACATTACATACATATCACAGCATACATCTTCCCCAAATTCACCACACGCTCCCCCATAGCTCCTCACACGCGATTCTCTCCCTCACCGACGCTCTCAACCCGCAGCCCTCTCCTTCACCCAAACACTCTTACCTCTCTCCCGCGACCCCACAAGCCGACAATACTTCATCCCCTCAACGTTCCTCCACCATTCGGCCCCTCCACGAGCCTTTTCTCCCTTTCCCGTTACCCTACAACAGACAACCATCAATAATAACTTTTTCACCAACTTTCAATTTGGAATTCAAAATTCCCCAGTTGCCCTTTGTTCTCCCCCTTTTTCTGCCCTTTTTCCTCTTTAAATTGAGGTTTTGATTCTCGTTTTGCTCAGAGGTTTTGGAGCTGGCTTCCCTACTCGAAAATTGTAAAATTTTCACTCCTTGAAATCGATTCGGAGAAGTGTGTGAAGATTGTTAGAAGTTCATTCAATTTTTAAAAAATCGCGAAGCTAGAAGCTTCCAATTCGGACAGCAGCGTCCTGTTTTGGTGGCAGATTTCGCTCTCGACTCGTCGTCCCGGTTCACTGCTCCTCAAAAGGTAACGACTTTAACCTTTAAACCTTCTTGTCTGTTCAAATGCGGATGTGTGTATGAAAACTGACTGCGTTGACGTTTTTTGGTTCATGCTTTGGTATTTGGATAATGTTTGCGACTGTTTAGTGTTGTCTGTTGCTGTAGTAATCGTCGAAATGATTTCAAGGTCGTGAACGTCTGCTGCATTTTGATGGTTTCATCATATTTTTTTTAGCCTGTAATGCCCCAAAATGGTTCACTGTTTCGGTTTTTTGTGTTGTAGAAGCCAGATTTTCTTACCTCTCTTCTTTTACTTTCTTCTTTTACTTTTGTTTTATTTATGTATTTGTATTTACTTGAACACTAACATTATTATTTGTTTGTTTTAATCTAATTAAATTTCCCAGACGAGAAATCATTTATGTTAATTTCAAAATTGTTTATCTCATATACTTGTCTTGTTT
>JBCEWC010018286.1:0-12046 GCA_038996855.1 Solanum aculeatissimum
TTGTTGAAAGTAATAAAGTTCAGGCTTCTTCTTATTTACTTGAGTCAAATAATTTATGGCATTCACGTTTAGGACATATCAATTACAAAACCTTACGAAAAATAAGTAATTTGAATCTATTGCCTAAGTTTGAAAATAAATAGTCAAAATGTCAAGTATGTGTGGAATCTAAGTATGTTAAGTATCCTTATAAGTCAATTGAAAGGAATTCAAATCCCTTGGACTTAATTCACACAGAAATTTGTGACATGAAGTCAATACCATCTCGTGGTGAGAAAAAATATTCTATAACATTTATTGACGACTATACATGATACTGCTATGTTTATTTACTTAGTAGTAAAGATGAGGCAATTGAAGCAATCAAATAGTACAAGAGTGAAGTTGAAACACAATTGAACAAAAAGATTAAAATGATAAGGAGTGATAGGGGTGACGAATATAAATCTCTCTTTGAGGAAATATGTTTGAAATATGACATCATTTATCAGACAACAACCCCTTACTCACCATAATCCAATGGAATTACTGAAAGAAGAATAGAACACTTAAAGAGATGATAAATGCCATGTTAATCAGTTCTGGTTTACCTCAGAACTTGTGGGCGGAAGTCATCCTTATGGTTTGTCGTATACTGAATCGAGTTCCCCATAGTAAAATACAATCTATTCCATATGAAAAATGAAAAGAGAGAAAGCCTAACCTTGAATACTTGAAAGTGTGGGGGTGTTTGGCTAAGGTCCAAGTTCCTAAACCTAAAAGGATGAGATTAGGACCAAAGACAATTGATTGTGTGTTCATAGGATATGCTATGAATAGTAAAGCATATCAATTTCTGGTACATAAATCAGAAAATCTTGATATTCATATTAATATGATAATTGAATTAGATAATGCTGAATTCTTTGAAACAATATACCCGTATAAGAAAGAATATGAATCGTCTAATGAAGGAGCTAAACGAACACGAGAAAAAACAAAGTAAAGTGATCATAATGAGGTAAATCCAAGGTGTAGCAAACGTCAAAGAACCTCTACTTCCTTTGGATCAGATTTTGTCATATTTTTGTTAGAAAATGAGCCTCAAACCTTCACAAAAGCTATGACTTCTTCAGAAGCACAATATTGGAAAGAGGCAATCAATAGTGAGAGTGAATCCATAATGAATAATCATATGTGGGAATTAGTTGATCTTCCTCTTGGAAATAAACCCCTAGGGTCTAAATGGATTTTCAAAAGGAAGATGAAAGTTGATGGCACTATTGACAAGTATAAAGCGAAACTTGTTGTTAAAGGATTTAGACAACGTGAAGGTCTTAACTACTTTGATACATACTCACCAGTAACTAGAATACATCCATTCAAACGTTAATAGCATTAGCTGCGGTGTACGGTCTAGAGATTTATCAAATGGATGTCAAAACAGCCTTCTTAAATGGAGATTTGGAGGAAGAAATCTATATGGAACAACCAAAAGGGTTCATCATTCGTGGAAATGAAAAGAAGGTTTGCAAATTTGTTAAGTCATTGTATGGACTAAAACAAGCACCCAAACAATCGCATGCAAAATTTGACCAGACAATATTGTAAAATGGATTCAAAATTAATGAGTGTGACAAATGTGTTTACATAAAGAACACTCCAAATAAAGTTGTCATTGTTTGTTTGTATGTGGATGATATGTTGATAATGAATAACGACATTGCTAACATAAATGTTACTAAGCGTATGCTTGCTAGTAAGTTTGATATGAAAGACCTAGGAATTGCTGACTTGATATTAGGGATTAAGATTCACAAAAATCCTCAAGGTCTAGCATTGTCTCAATCTAATTATATCAAAATGATACTAGAAAAATTCAAGTACTTGAACTACAAACTGCAAAAACCCCAATTGATTTGAACCTTGATCTTACTAAGAATAAAGGTGAAAGTCAGTTTCAATTGGATTATGCAGGAGTGTTGAAAAGTTTGATGTACATCATGAACTGTACGCGACCAGACATAGCATATGCTCTAAGTAAATTGAGTTGGTACACAAGTAATATCAACCAAAATCATTGGATGGCAATGACATGAGTTTTGGGGTATTTAGAACACACTCAAAACTTTATTTTGCATTATAACAAGTATCCAGCAGTTGTTGAAGGTTATAGTGATGCAAACTGGATTACTGGGTCAACTAAAACTAAGTCCACAAGTGGATATGTCTTTATTATTGGTGGAGGAGCAATATCATGGAAATCATCCCAACAAACATGTGTAGCTCGATCTACACTCCTATATGCATATATTGTATAGTCAAGCAGCAATAGAAAGAGCTAGGAGCGTTATGTATAACGGTAAGTCTCGTCACATATGCCGAAAATACAATACCATGAGACAACTGCTCTCTAGTTGAATTATCACAATTGACTATGTGAAGTCAAAGGATAATGTGTCGAATCCACTTACAAAAGGCCTAACTAGAGAGGGAGTTAAGAGATCATCAAAGGGAAAGGGACTATGGCCGAGGACAAATAATCATGGCAGTAACTCTACCTAGAAGACTGGAGATCCTAAGATCTAGGTTCAAGGAGATCAAACAAAGTCATTGATGACGGTTCAACATTGTCAAAACTATGATAAGGTTCATTCTCATGATGAGACAATGTTCAGAAATAAAGATAAGGTAATATGACCTTTTAATGGTTTCTAAGTTTGATACAGGGTGTATCAAATAGTGTATCTATAGGATAACACATCTAGAAATTACCTATGTAAGTGTGAAGTATAAGTCGCTTCAAGGAGAATCTGATAAGGCTAGTTCTCTATGCACTTATCAACCAGGAAGTGTTCATGGCTGAAATGAACAAATCAATGAGAACCAAAACCAGTTAAAGAGTTAGTTGTGTGACTTATGTTGTCTAGGTGTACGACAAAGGTCGACGGTTTAAAGATATCACTTCTACCGATTGACCGAGTATATCTGATATATGCTCACCATGAAAAGTTCAAAGGGAAACCTACTTATCCAGATGTAATTAACTCTTGTTTATGGATCACACATATTTTTTCATGCATATGTTTTAACCAATGGTCATTCCCCATTCATGTGGGGGATTGTTGGGTCTAAGTAATAATTGTGAATTGAGAAATGAAGATGGAAAGACAAAGATAAAATGTGAGGGAACCAAGTAAAGGGAAATGAAGAGTAATTTCTCTCTCATCTAAATAAATAGAGGAAAAGTGGTGTCCTTATATTAGGAAATACTTCCTCTAACTCTTAAAGAGTCAAGTAAAGGGGACCCCCTCGCACCGTCATCGTCATCGCTCGCTCGATTTCGGCTACGGCTTTGGCAAATGATGTGATTGATTGATATATTTTTTGGACAAAATTTATTTAATCAATCTTCCTTTTCTGATATCTCTGAATTATTAATTAATTAATTAATTTGTAAATTATTTATTAATTTATGAATTATATATTAATTAATTTAATATGTGAAATTAGTTAGTTAAACTAACTTTTAATTTTCGCGCCTAAATTTCTCAGAATAGGCACCTTCGTTCCTAAACGATACCCTGCCTATTCTGAACAGATAAGTTTGTTTTGAACAGGCAGATTCAAACTCAATACTCCCTATAAATAGAGACTCGTCCTGTGTTTTTAGATATCGAAAAATTCTTCTTCTTCTCTGCATACATTCTTCTTAAAAAATAAGAAATCGAGTTTGTGTGTGATCTATTGTTGACTTTTGAGTTCGTCGTAATTACAGAAGTTTGAGGTACCGCTACGTCTGTAATAGTTAACCTGTTTTATCCTGGGAGGAAGTAATCCATAACCGCGGGTACATTGAGGGGATTAAATTCCTTAAGGATATACAGTGTATTCTGTGGACTCAGATTGGTTTACAATTTGGTTCAAGTCTTTTCCATTTCGTTTTTACTTGATTTACTGTTTCTGTTGTTGTTTCAATACAAAGGGAATAACAATATGCAGGATAATTGTATATATATTACTAGTATGTATATGTATCAACGATTATATTTGTATATATGTTGGATAATAATAAATATGTAATTAATATGTAAATGTATCAATGGATACAATAGTAATTTATATCCAAATAAAATTTGTATGTGAATATAATTTGTATTCATATTCAATTTGTATCAACGAATACAATTTGTACAAGTATCCAAATATATATATTTATATTTTGTATATATATCATTTCTATTTGTACAACGACTACTGGATTATTATCTTAGTTATTCATCTTATCTTATACAACACATCAATATCACTTATACAAATTGCTCCCAAGCTTTCCCCATGTTGTTGTTTAGAAATTTCTCATTACACGTGTTCATGTCACTTATATAAATAGGATATTTGCTAAAATTATTTATATTTTTTTTAGCATCACATACACTCTCATCTCCATGTCATTGTGTATGATAATCAATTTTTTGCTTTCTTCAATTTTATATTTCATTTTTATTAACTTGGCCTTCATATCAATACCAACTTAATTTTTAATTGTGATATACAATTCCTCATACGATGTGTGCTCCTTAAAGACAATTCCGTCAATAATGTGATCTGTTAATGGGGGGAAAAGAATTTTAGGAAAAATCAGTTTAAAACTTAATTAATTTAAGCAAAAAATTAATTTTTCAAAAAATAAGAGAGTTGTCACTTAATTGTTTTTTAAAAACTTAATTTTTAAGACTCTAACAGAAAAATATTAAAACTTAGAGAAAATGGGTATCTAATTTCCACTTTGAGAAGGTATTAGCATTCAAAGTGGTTGTTAACGTGCGGTTGACCGAAGATTTAAAACTTAATTGGCTAACTGTCGAAAAATTTGAACTTAAAATTATTCAAGTGAAAAATCTATTTTAAGTAATATAAATAATTTAAAAAGGATTTCAAAATTACCAAACTTGAAAAGTTAAATTAAAACAAATAATTTAAATTTCTAAACTAGAGCTGAATAAAACTTATGAGAACTTTAACTAAAAACGCATCGAAAGAGAACATTTTAGTTTTTTAGAAAGTATGATGAATAACCTAAGTAAAAAAAAACATTTTTTAAAAACTTAACTTTAAAAGTGTCTTCAAATTCTAAAAGAGACATTTTGACAAACCTAGCCATTTCGTAAAAATTTGTAAACTTGTCGAAAATGACTAAATACCAAAGTCTGAAATTATTTAAAGAATCAAATAAAACATAATTTGTCATTTAGAGAATTTAATCAAGTTAAACTAAACAAACAAATGTTAGAGTTAAGGTTGAAAAATACCACATAAATACAAAGATAATAAGTATGAAGTGAATTAAATTTTGGGTCTGGCAAGCTCAAATTCTCCATCCGTCCTAATCTAACAAAAACATACATCATTTGGGCTTGCCTAGCCCATTTTCAGACCTGAGTTTGTTGCCTTCAGGCTTTTAAACCCTTTTGTTCATGTATAACTTTGTTGTATACTCATTGTATATCAGTGTATACATCACTGCTCTGTCTTTTAAAGAAGTTGTGCATCAATTCCTTCAAATCTAGGTGTGGTTGACCCAATACATTGAATTCTTTTGTTGGGCAACGAACTGGGATTCGACAATCTCAAGACCTCGAACTTTCGAATAGATTCAAAAAAATTGTTAGATTCAAACTAATTCGGATAGAAATTGACCAAATTCTCAACGGGCAATGAACGGGGGTCGTCAATTTTGAGTGAAGAAGAAGATAGGCGTGAGATTTCAACACGTGGAGACAAGGGTGAGCGTGAGGGAGAGAAAAAAGAGGCCCATGTAAGGTTGGGAATATATGTGTATTATTGAGGAAATATGTATGTATGTGATTCTCTGGGAAAGTATTGAATTGGACTAGGTCAAATGAGATTTAGGCTTAAGATTAGTTCAAAATTGGACCCAATTAATTTAAACGGTGTCTAAAAAGGGAAACTTACCTATACATATCATATTTAAAAAATATTTATCATTTATAACAATATAGTTTTAATACATATATAATTCACTTTTAATACATAATGCCAATTATTTTACCAAAATATAAGTTTAATATATTTTAAGACACTTATAATACATTTTTATAATTTTAATACATCTTTTATACATAGCATAATTCATTTATATTACATGCATAATTCATTTTTAATATATAGTGTAGTTTTTTTAATCAAAATAATTATAAGACATTTTAATACATATTTTTCAAAAATCTGAAATATATAGGTAATAAATAAAAAATGAGTTTAAAACTAGTAAACATTTTATAAAAGAGATACAAAAAAGTAATTATTCCGTCTGAAAATGGGTTAGAGAGGTGATGAAATCAATTTGGGAATTGGCCATCTTGAAGTTGTAATTACAGTTGTTGACATCCTGAAGGCGCAACGTCGTGGTGAACCGCAAAAAATAAAGAGTTAAAAGAATTTAAAAGAAAAGAAAAAATATTTTAATTTAGAGTCGCCATCTAATTTTAAGGATAATTAGAAAACTAATTATTATTTACAAAAATAGTTTGTGAACCAATTAGATCCAAGTAAGGGTTGAAATTATTCCAAAGGGAAGGTATTAGCACCCTTAAGAATCCTCATATGTGGGTTTCGACTGAACTCATTTTATCAAATTGAGCAAGAGATATACAATATAACACAAATACAATAATAATAAAATATACACAAAGAATGAAATAAATAATAATATGAGAAACAGCCTACTATTTGTCTAACATCAATAATATAAACAATAATGAATAAATAAAAATCAATTAATCTAAACTAAATTTTTCCGTCTTTTTTAAATGGAGAGGCCTCAAAATCTGGCGGATAGATTTTTCATTGGCCAATTTTAACAAATAATATACATAACTTAAACTAACATTTTTTCGAATTTTAACATGTAACAAATATTAATCTAAACTCAAATTTTCCGCCTTTTTTTAATGGGGAGGTTTCGAAATCCGACGGATAGATTTTTCATTGGTCAATTTTAATACACAATAACAATTAACACAGAAACATAAATAGATTAATAACAATGGCTCAAAACCTACAAAAACTACAAACATATATATATATATAAACTAGTAAGTACAAATAAATAAATTAACAATATATCAAAATTAGTCCACTAATAACACCAATGTAATGAAATTAACAACAATATTAAAGCAAGAACATCAAGTTAAATCGGCAGTGAGTAAACAGACAAATGATACTACCAATTCAACAGAACCATATAAGTAACCAAAAATAGAAATAATAGAAACAATTATAGTAGAAAGATATCATAAGCTAGATATAATAATATTAATTAATTTAAAGTAACTATCAGTATAAAAAATATGAATGAATATTATAATATAACAAAACTAAACAAAATCAAACTTGTAACAAATTTATAATATCAAAAGTAGGAAACGACATAACATTGTTGGGGTTTCAAATCTCAGCAAAGCGATACCAAAATAATGAACCAAAATAACATAGGAAAAAGTATCAACATAGCTAATCGGAGAAGATGATGTTCACCAAAAATTATGAGGCGAACAAATTTGGAGCACGTATGGTTGTTGGGTTGTTTGGTTGGCTTTCTTGGCTATTCCTCACCAGAAACAATGGAGACAGAGAGTGGAGCAAAGAGGCCAGGGGACGTTGCTAAAATTTTCTCTGGTGGATACAGAACAAATAGGTGGGGGTCGGCAGAGATATGGTGTTTTATGGTGAGGATGAGTGAGAGAAAGAGGGGGAGGCTCTTTGGTTATCCAGTGGGATTTTTCGGCGAGTCAGGGAGGTTAAAGGAAAAGAGAAAAATAGGAGAGAGGATGAAGGGAGGCTCCAGTGGAATAGGATTTGTGGAGTGAATAGTGGGTTGTTTCTTGGTGGAGTTGTGGTGGTTTTGAGGGCTGATTTCGTGGTGGAGAAAAGGAGCTTTTGGCGGTGTGATGGCGGCTATTTGGGAGTATTTTATAGTGGGTTTGTTTGGTTGTCAGGTGGTTGGTCGGAGATGGAGGTGAGGTGGCTAATTTGGGGTTGATTTAGGGTGGTTGCTCGTCGACAGGGACGAGGAAGAAGAACAAAGGGTTGTTGGTTTGTGTTGGTGGTTGGAGAAGAAAGGTAAAGGGTTTTTGCTGGTGGGTTGGAGGAGAAGGGTGGTGATAGTGTTGTCATTGGTTGTTTTCTGGGTGGTGCTTGGCCGGAGTTGGTTCAATTTCGATAGTTCTTTGCCGGAGAAGATTTGACAGTGAAACCCTAAAAATCTAAAGATTATTAAACGTTAATCTCAAAATTATTTACCCCTCCTCTACTATAGTAACAATCCCTTCAAAACCTAATGGGCTAAAATAAGGGCCCAAATACATATCTGCATGTAATTTTATCTGGATAAGAAAAATAAATTATTACACTGCGTTAAAATTTAAAATTGAACTAATCAAAATTCTTATATTTTAAAAGTAAGAGTAATTATTAAAAAACTTAATCTAAAATTGCCAAAAATATATTTTAAACTATTTTTAAAAAGTATGAACTTTTAAAAATGTTGGGCCAAAATTGGGTATCAACAACTGTCTCTTTCTTTGGATATGATCGATGAAAGAGATAGTGAACAAAGAAAGTTGGCGAACTCAATTTTAACCAAATACATAACCTTTAAATAAGAGTAACTTGACTGGGTGTCACGACCTGAGAGTAGGGCCTAGATGTGACATGGCAAAAGAGAACCCGAGAGTCCTCGATCAAGCCATCTTAGCATCATCACACACATCATCGGTTCGAAAGTGCATAACATAATAAACAACACATAAGTCTAAGAGATTCTGAAGCTTTGGACTCAAGCAATGGGGATATTGTCGGTAATGGGATAAGCATGAATCACATAGCACATAGCAATTACGTTCTAAGGGGCGGGTAAGTATGACTCAAGCTATGGGGGCAAGAAGGGTTAGGGACTTTCCACATAAGCACATTCTCAATCCAATAATCACAATAACATAAGCATAAACGAAAGCATAACATAAGAAACCATCGCCGAACATAAATAGTCATATCATTGAAATCAACACATAGCATGACGTACATTAGAGTTCGATATGTTCAACAATGTCTTTACATAAGATGAGACGGGACCTCGACATTTTCTAAGCTCACACTCAAGTCATAAGATAAAGAAATATAGAATAAAGACATAAGGTAGATGAAGGTGGGTGTTGCCCTTGGAGTATAGGGCTCACCACAAGTAACAACTTCAAGTGTCTCCAACTAGTCGTCCAACGGTGGTAGGAAGTCGCCTCCGGTCCCTACATGATTAGATCATGTAGACAAAGAGTATGAGTTAGCGCATATAATGCACTAAGTATGCGGGTATGTCATGCACGTGAACATGATCCTACAACCAGACTAGATGACAAGGGCACATATTGGTACAGAAGGAATGCACATAGCCAAGGGAGTAGATATCATAACAATATGCCATGTCACGTTGTGATGCATGAATGCATACCTACATATCATAGTGGGGATGTGACCTCAACTGACAATATGAGAGACCAAGCGAGCTACTACTTAGAATTGGACTACTTGCCAGGTAGATCCCTAGTCAACCCTTAAGAAAGGGGATACATAACAAGTCAATCCCATCAAGGGAGATAACTCATGTTGGCACATGGTTTGACGGAAAGAAGTATGGACCCTTGGAGATAGTCCACCCCGACTCTAATACCTTGGTGCTAAGTCTTATCCCATGGGAATACATATACATATACGAGCTTCAAAATGGAGGTTCGATGCTTCAAATTCATACAATTCAAAGTTAGGCTAAAACCAAATCATATTTCAAGTCTTTTTCATAATTAGGCTAAAAAATCAAACAAGAGTTTCGAGAATCAATGCATTAGGAGTAGTTCATTCTACATAACATATCATATCATGTCAAATTGGTGTAAACACCCATAATTGTTCAAAGAGCCATAACATAGATTTTATGTGATCACATTTAGTCAATTCCCATGTCTTTACAAAAATCAAGTCATATCATAACATGAGGGTCAAGCCCTTATCAAGCATTTCATCATATCAAGCCTTTCATGCTTATGAATGCAATGCATTGATGATCAAGAGTATCATGGTTATTGGATAACAATGTTTAAATCATCAATACAATAAGTTCATATCCAAAGCATAATGAAATCATCAATTTAAAGCAGCATTCTTAATACCCATACTTGAATTGAAGAACCAAGTGGACATGCATTTTTGAAACATATGAAATCAATGGAATTCATCAATTAGGGGCTCAATTCACTTTGAAATTAATAATTTAACACAACTCACACTTCAATTTAAGTAAATCATTCATAATTTTAAAGACCCATTTTCAAGAGAAATCAAAATTTATCAAATTAGAAAAAAAATGTGGGTCTTCATGGTTGAAGGAGAAACCATGAATCAATCTCACATACTTTGAATTCACCAAGAGAAATAAGAAGATTCTAAAGAAGAATTGAATTTCCCTGTCTTCAATAGAGGTGGAGAGAAAAATGAGACGAAAGTTTGAAGGGATTCAAGAGATTGAATGAATTAGGAGTGATTAGGGTTCAATTCAGGGGTTTTAGGAGGGTTTAAAATGATTAAAACGGTCCTAGGATTAATTAAAATTATAATTAAACCATTAATAAAATAAGAAGAAAAACTAAAACAATCGCTGACGGAGACAGCTTCACGGTCTGTGTAGAGGCTCACGACCGTGAAGTCGTACTTGGCTCGTGCCTCAGCTTGAAATCTTGGGAACTCTCTGGAACACCTCACGATTGCCCTCACGAGCCGTGAGGCATCACACGGACAGTGAAGTGGTCCATGGAGCCTCACTTGGCTCGGGGCCTGGGTCCAACATCTAGATCACACTCTAGATCTCCCCACGGATGGGCTCACGGGCCGTGAACCCCCACATGGTCTGTGGTCCTTCCGTGAGGCCTTGCCTTAGCCAACTTTGTCCTTCCCTTTTCTAGAAAGCTTCCGTGCACAGAAAATCTCACAGTAACGACCATAAACTCCACATATGAACTCCGAATCGAGTAAGACCAATTATGTTGCGAAGATAACTTGAAGAGCTTCATTTTGATAGGTCGTAGCCCACACAGTTCATCACATACCAATAGATATGGTTATTCAAAGTCAGCCCTGCCACACGACCTTTTGCAAAACCTAACTAACGTGATTCCTTTGAACATGTCCACATAAGTACGACCCATGATGGTCACTAGCCAACCAAAATAGGTTCAAAACAGACCTTGGCCAACAACTACGAAGTTCGAAATTTTTTAGGTCGTTACACCATCTCTCCCTTGGGAACATTCGTCCTCGAATGAGCTAGACCACGACTTAAAGAATTCAATCAAGCAAGAAACATTATCAACACGACTCATAACGGACCATGAAACATTTCCAAAAACCATTAAAACTCATGTCAAAGCATCATTCAAATTATTTTTATGCTCATGTATGCATGCAATGTCACGAAACTCAAGAATCAAAGAATTAGGACCATTAGAAAAGATAGAACCTAGTACCTTAGGCTTGAGTAGATTGGAAAAGATAAGGGAATCGCTTCATCATGTCTGACTCCGCTTCTCACGTAGCGCTTTCCACTCGTTGGTTTCTCCAAAATACCTTGACCAAAGCTACCTCTTTGTTGCGAAGTCTCTTGACTTTCCTATCCAAGATCTCAACCGGTACCTCTTCATAAGTCAAATTCTCCTCAATCGTCACACCCTCCAAAGGTGTAATTGCCTTAGGGTCACCAATCAATTTCCTCAACATCAAAACATGGAATACCGAATGAATAGAACTCATCTCCAAAGGCAAATCCAACCTATAAGCCACATTGCTAATTCATTCAACCACCTCATATGGTCCGACGCACCGAGGGCTCAACTTGCCCTTTTTGCCAAAACACATGATGCCCTTCATAGGAGATACCTTCACATAAACCCAATCACCCACATGAAATTTGAGGTCTCTTTTTCTAACATCCGAATAG
>JBCEWC010018287.1:0-12045 GCA_038996855.1 Solanum aculeatissimum
TTGCATTAATTATATTCAAAGGGTGATTTGGTAAAATTACCCCATCATTTACTACTTCTTAATCCCTGTGCCAAGTCGCCAAGTCAACAGGGGCCAAGTAAAGTTCGACGGAGGGAGTATAATTTATCTCCTTTACAGCACTTAGTAAGCAAAAATAAAATGCCATAAACAAGTCTTAATCACCATGAACAGATTGACCCAATGGCATAAAGTATCCTCATTGGTCATAAGTCCATCACACAGTCTGCTAACAATGAGGAATACCCTTTAAATCAAATTTCAGACAGGTCAAACAATACATTCAAAATACATCAAGAAATGCAGATCAAAGAATGGTGTAGTGGAATTGGAATAGCAACAGAAGAAGAAACAATCCAATAGTACCATTTTTTAAATAACTCCAATCAGATCGCTCATCAATCAGCTTCTGAATCCTCAATAACAATAGAAGGCCACGGATCAAGAAACTAGTGAGTTTCCAGCACCAGATAAACCCAATCTACTCAAAATGACCAATATAAAAAGCAACAGTTCACTTTCACTTTTCTTCTATTGCTCTCTGACTTCAACTTGACTCAAATTTTTTCAACTTTTCCAACAAAGAAAGAAGCAAGATCTGGTGAGCAAACGAACTGAAAAACCCCTTTATCCTGCACTAATCACCCACTCCAATTTCTCCTGCCAAAATTAAAGAAAAATCGGAGAGGTTTGAAGATTCAAGAAATGCTGTAATGAAGAACAAAAGAATCGTGTCTTTTTTTTTTCTTTTTTCTTCTATCTATCTAAACTCAAAGCCCACGTAGTTTTTGGTCCAAGTTATATTAATAACTAAACTAATTTAATGAATAATTGTAATTAAGTAGGATTAATATCTGTTAAATGAACTAAATACCGAGTCTACCCCTCCTAGATTCGCGTTATTACCATTCAAGTAAACGCGGACAAGGTATCGTCCGTGGTCCCCACCCTTCAAAACGGCGCGGCGGGTAAAATAGAACAGGAATTAGCTGTCTTTTTGATACGGCATCGTTCGTAACCATTAACTTTCTATTGTCAATTAGGGTAAAAGTGGGTGGGTTCCATCAGGTAATTAAGCAATATGAGTAAGACTTGTGGTCAACAGGTAGGTGAAAACAAAAACAACCCAACAAGTTAGGGACCTATTATAATCACAAGTGGTCAACAATGTCTTTTCCTTCTTTTATTTTTTTAGGCACACAATTGAACTTTAGGACCTTACATGAATTTTAATATCAAATATATACACTTTTATCTTTCTTTAAAAATTATTGAATATCAAAATTTATATATCTATTTTTTTATACTTCCTCCGTCCAACTTTACTTGACCCCTATTGACTTGGCACAGGAATTAAGAAGTAGTAAATGATAGGGGTAATTTTACCAAATTACCCTTTGAATATAATTAATGCAATGTATTGAAAAATGTAATAGGAAAATAACTATAATTAATGACAAGGGTAAATTAGAAACTAAGTGTAAAATTATCTCTTGATTTCATAAACTGAACAAGTATTGTTGGACATCCTAAAATAGTATAGGGGTCAAGTAAAGATGGACAGAGGGAGTATATATAATAAGAGAGGTGAAGGTGTACACATGTCAGCCCCACAAAAAACAGATTTATGAATTAATAAAATTAATTTAAAATCTAAAAAAAATAAAAATTGCAAACTAGGGGTGGGTGTTTGGTTCTTTGGTATGGTTTTAGCAAATTTTGGTTCGGTTTTTCGATTTTAAAAAAGTGTGCACTATATATCGAACTGAAATATTTTGGTTCGGTTTTATTCAGTGTTTTTAAAATAATTTTTCAGTGCAAACTAATGAAAAATAAAATGAAGATAAAATCAAAGTATAAGACACTTAAAAACTTAAAATTATGGTAAGTGATGATGTGCTTCCATGGAACACTTATTGTGCTTAAAAAAACTACATTTATCTTTGCTAAGAACTTGCGCCTCCAACTATTGCTTGAGGAAAACAAGCACGAAGACATTCTTTACATGACATAAATCGGCAAAAATATGTTTGAATTTCTCTTGGAAAATAATATTTCAAGTTAACTATATAAATTATAAATTTGTTGCTACTTTGACTTGTTTCATGAATGATTTAATTGTTAATTGATTTATATGTATATAAATATAATTTTATTTTTTGATCTAATATATGTATAATTTTTTTAAAAAAAATAAATAAAAAATTCGGTTCTTCGGCGCACCGAAGTTTCGAGACCCCTACACCAAACACCGAACCGAAGAATCGAACTTTTGAAAAAATAACACCGACACCAAATCGAAGAACCGAAGTAGTTTCGTTCGATTCGATATTTTGATTTTCTGGTATTTATCCCCACCCTTAGCAAACACTAAAAAACATAATACTTTTTTAAATCCAAAAATAAAAACAACAAACATAGAAAAAAAAATGGTAAGCACAGAAAAAAAAATTGAAAATCACAATTTTGATCAATTAAAGATTGGCCTTTTCATGCACACGTTTTTAAAACTCAATTTGGAAAGGAAAAAAATCCAATTGCCAATTTGGAAAAGCCTCAATGTAGGCACACAATCAAAGTTAAACCTTATAACCTATTTAGGACCTTCGGTGAATTTTAATATTCAAATATATAAAATTTTATCTTTCTTTAAAAATTATTGAATATCAGAATTTAAATAAAATACTAATTAATTTAATTTTATAATTGTAGTTGATGGTAATGATTGTGAATAGTGATGATGGTTATTATAATAGTGGTAGTTGATGGTGATGATTGAAATTAATGACTAGAAATGGTAATAGCTGATAATGGTACTACATAGCCACGATCAATAATGAAAAAATATTGAGTAGTGGTGAATTATCATTTGTGAAACTTCTTGAATAGACATCTTAGTGATATTAAGTCTTATTTATTTGTTTGAATATTCCGAAGGTGTTAATCTTAATTACTTTTATCTTAATCATTGAATTTATTTATTTTTAGGTTTAAATCTTACTCGTTCCAATCTTAACCATCAAATGTTTTATATGTTACAACCACTTGACAGGTTTGACTAGAATTGAATGGTTAAATTTTATAACAAAACATATACCATAAGATGTTTATTCAATAATTTCTCTAAAATGTCAATTCACTAATTTCATTCATTCACCATACCGCAATTGTTAATCATTATCAGCTATCATCACCCACAATCACCATTCTCAGTCAGAAACTTAATCAGTGTTAGCCATTACAATCAATTATCATCACCACTACCTACATTTACAAGCATCCCTAATAATCGCCAATCATAACAAACAATCATCACTATAGATCACCAATCACCATCATTAGTTATCACTATCATTCACCAATTACTATTGCCAATTATCATCACCACTAATGTTGAAAATGGATATACCCATTGACGGATTGACTAATAACTTACTTCATTCATGAAGGAAGTTACAAACTTCACTAAATAACTCCCTATATGTCACAACCAAACTTAAGACCATAACCGACACTAACGGAAAAAATTTCAAAGCAAGCCTTACTAGAGTTCTATAGAAATTCATGCAAAATTTTCTCTATTTTTAGAGCTATCCAAATGTTAATTGTCTCAGAATTCCACAATACAACTAGTAACCACTCTAAATTAAGACATAATACCCATTATCTGTCATGCCCCGGGAGGGTACCCTTGGCGTGGCTGACATTTGAAGAACCATTACTGATTCCCTAAGCGAACTAACTTGGCCTCATCGTCACGTTGTACTCAACATAGGAAGAAATACTCAGATACAAGACATCAAATAGGTAAATGAAACTCTTATCAAAATGTAGTTTCCAATGATTAAGTTAGAAATGAACACTCAATAATCCTCTACTCAAAAATCTATAAAGCTTCTATTTCTAAACATCTAGATGGTAACATGACAGGCCATGGCTACCCAACTCAAAGTAAAATAGTAATGACCAATAGAAGATGAAAGAAAGACTCCTTTGGAAAGCAAGGAGGGCTTACTAACTCTGGATGCAAGGGAACTGAACCTCAATGGTGCGTCTGCTGAAGTCCTCTATCATCTGTATCTGCATCATTAACGATGCAGGCTCAAACGAACGTCGGTACATAGAATATACTAGTATCTAAAAATGGCTAAAATAAACAGGTAAAGCTCAACTCAACTCATTAGCTCATAACTCAACTCAATAATTATGCAAGTTTAAAGTCGAAAACCATGCTCTGAAAATGGACTCTATCTTATGCAACTCAATTTAAAAACATAATATGCTCAATCGAGTGTTTCTTGGAAGTTTCTCTAACCGACATAACTCCCACCATCATTAGTTTGGTGATGCACAATGATGTCGACGTCATTGTCACGCCTATCCTAAACTTGCCAAGGTAAAGGACGTCCACCTCTTTCTTTCTCTCTATCGTATCCAAAGAGAATGTCCATCTTTGGGACATGAGCCTCCAAGGTTAACTACACGACTATCCTACTGATTTCGCTCAAGCTACACCTCTCTTTTGAAGGTTAAAATGATAGTTGTCAAGTAAATAATCTAACCAAGGTTAGGGTTGAACCCACAGGGAATATGGTAGGCTTTAGAATAAT
Source organism: Solanum aculeatissimum (assembly GCA_038996855.1). NCBI lineage: Eukaryota > Viridiplantae > Streptophyta > Magnoliopsida > Solanales > Solanaceae > Solanum > Solanum aculeatissimum. Next base: position 4,629 of record JBCEWC010018287.1, read on the forward strand.
TTAAAGCAACGTGGGGTGATTAACCTACTTATCTCCTGAAAAGGGGGATTGTAATTGCAAGAAAATTAAACCTAAACTAGTGCAAATGTTGTGAAATCAGTAGAGGAGTTAACTAGGGTGATGTATTCCCCATGATTTCCTAACTCAATATTACCAGATAATTGTAATCTTTTCTAATGTGTAGATGCAGAACGGTAAGTTAAGTTTACCAAACCTTTTGATCCAGGTGAGAGATAAATTTCACTACAGGATTTGATCCATCTCCACAGTGTGACGTTACTAGCCTTACCTATTGTCTCAGTACAACCTCCCTTTAGTCCAATTTGGTTGATTAGACGAAAAAACATCAAGTGAATCCTGCTAATTATTCTCTTTTCCTATTCATTACTACCTTGATCCAGATAGTAACACTAGGCAAGTTCTAACATTGGCAACCGTTAAAAAGCATGCAAAATGAAGAGAAGTAATTAGTACATTCATACATACTTTTCAAGAATTATGAATTATTCGATTTTACCTTGTTAGTTCTTCATGGTTCCCACAAGTCCAGTTGTGGATTTAGCTACTCATGATCAGTGTAGATGCAAGAATCATGATATAGAATAACATAATTGCATACTTACACGAATGAATTTATGAATAAGGAATCCAACTCTTCAAAAGAAATCACAAGTACGAATCAAGAACAAGGAATCCAACTCTTCAAAAGAAATCACAAGTACGAATCAAGAACACAAAATATTATTTCTCTGATGTTCTCTCTGTCTCTAGAAATCCTAAAATCTATAAACTCTTTTTAAACTTCTGAAACTTCACAAAAAAAACCTAAAAACCTATTTATAATGTCTAAAATACAAAGCCAAATCAAAATAGGAAAACTGGGTCGGTAAGCTTTACGGGCAACTTCTATGGGCCGTATAATGTTCCATAACCCATAATCGGGTTTTCGTGCTCTTCTTCTGCAAAAATGGAGTGATCTTCTACGAGACCCATCTACGGGTCGTATAGGATTCTATGGCCCATGGAGGGTTTTTTCTGATGAACTTTCAACACTTCTCCACTTTTTGATCCTCAGGTTACGACCTCAACTCTATGACTCTTAGAATATTTTATGACTCGTCTACATGTTCGTAGAGTCTTATTCAGAAAATCTCCCCTTCATTGAAATTTGCTACTAGACCACTTCTACGGCCTGTGAAATCTTCCACGACTGTAAAGATTTTGTGGATCATCAAAATCTGCAATTTTAGTATATTTAGCCCAAAAATTGTGCAAACTTGTAATCATGCAAAACAAACATAAAAACACATCAAATCTACTAACATCGCTTTGAGAACACACAAAATTCCAAGTTTTAAGCATAAAAAGTGTTGTATTTTGACAACACATCAACATCCTCAGCTTAATATTATTGTTTGTCCTAAAGTGACGGACTAAATCTACATAAGCAGGACCGTGACACACAGACCTCAGTGTAATGGCACACATCACATCAAACTCAAGCACAAATAGCCACACCACTTATAAATGCATATCAGAAAGCTCTCAAGCAAACCAATATAGATTAATATATTTAACAGTGCAACTATGACAAGCGATGTGATCTACGATAAGCAACAATCTCTTAATTAGTCTCATATTAACAATGCAATGCAAGTGCCCTCACAGAAAGAAGTCTCATATCCCATTCATGATGATATTTTCAGATTAAATACTTAGGACTACATAAAATCACTCACTCTCACAAAAGATATTCAAACACTGCGTCCAATACCATATGTTTGTCCCTATACTCAAGACTATAACCTTTGACTAGTTGGACTAGGATCACTTTAGGACTTTATAGGTTTATAACGTAAGTTCATGGGGATTTGGTGTGATGTTTTGGGAACATAGTGAATAAAGGCCCTCCTTGATACTGTGTTTTCTACACTTTTGCCTTACTAACTGGTATTTTCAATTCATTCTCCCCTTCTTCTATTTCAAGATTTTTTGGGTGCCTTACAACTTGTTTGGATGGTGGTTTGTCATAGTTTCATAATGTATGGTGTCGTATGGTATGGTATGGTATTGTACAGTACTGTACTATCTAGTGTTTGGATAGACTGTATGGGTTGCTACTGTTTAATGATAATTTGTTGTTTGATTTGACTGTATGGTATTGTATTGTAACTTGAAAATTTACAAAAATGTCCTTAATTATTATAAATATTAAATTTATCAATATTTTTTAATAAAACTTTTTTAAAAAAATTAAAACATAGAATCAAGCAGGAAAATATACAAGCTAATATATTTCCAATCCAAACAAATAACACAAGAAAATAAAAAAAGTAAGAACTTTAAAAAAATAAACGTAAAAAAATAGACTAAAACGTGAAAAAAAAAAGACAAGAGTCGGAAAAGAAATTTCAAAAGTTGATACGGAGGAAAATAAGTAATACAAAAGTTGTACATATATTAGAGTAAAATTTAATAAATAATAAATAAGAAATGATAAATTAGAAGTATTTAAATTTAAATAAGGGTATAATTGGAAAACAAATAAGAGAACCATGTGATACCACCAAATTGGTGGTTTCAAAAAATGAGGATTTTCATGGTTACAGAACCATGAAACAAAACCATACCATACCATATAATTAATGAAACAATCAAAATAAACGTGGTTCTCTTACTAACCGTACCATACCATACCACCAAAAACCACCATTCAAACAAGTTGTTACATGTGGTTTCTTTATTGATTTTTAATTTCAAGAATATGGTTTTAAAGTATAGGTTGTGTGTTGCTCTCAAGTTGGTAGACTCTATGTTTTTCCATTTTGTTTAGTTGCAAATTCATGAATTTTATGTGTTGATATTTTAATTTTTCGGCTCTAAGTTATTGGGTTTTGAATTTAAATAACGTTTGGATTCCTAATTTACTTTCTTTCGTTTTCATGTACCTCTCTGAGTCTTTCGGGACTCTCCCATTGCATTCCTTGGTCCATGAAGGTCCAAATAGGTCGTAGGGCGGCAGGTTACAGGTTTTTTTGCGGCAAAGGAGACCCATATATACTTGTATACACTGGTATACAACATGTATATATAGGGCAAAGTGAGCCAAAATTTTTGAAATTTTACAGAAAGAGCCTGAGAGGATGGAGTATCAATTCTGCAGGAACTGTTGATAGTTTGCAGGTGAACAGATGGGTATATACACTGACACACAGAGTATATACCCTGACAGTATATCAGGTTTAAAAGGGCAAAAAGCCTCAAAGGCTGAAAAGAAAGGCCCAAGTTCTGGCCCAGGTATATAGGGTTAGACTTGGGCCCAATTCTCTTTCCCTCTCTTTATTATTATTATTGTTTTAGATTTAATTATTTGTGATATTGTACTAACTTTGTTCTAAAGATTATTTTAATTTATGTAGTTTACTTAATTAAATCCCTTAATGAGAAACCATTCACGTTAATTTTAAAATGGTTTATTTCATTTACTTATTTATTTTCTTGAGAATTTTTTTTATTTCAAATTAGTTAATTGTTAACTTCCTTAAAAATTGAGTTTAAAAATTCCAAGTCTTTCGAAACTTTAACAAATTTTTTAAGTATTTTCAATATTCCGATTACTTGTTACTTCTCTTTTTCTTAAAATAATAATAAGAAGAAATAAAAAAATGAAATAAAATGTATAATATTTTAAATAAACAATAATAATATTCTCTTTGGAAATTCAAATACTCCTTAAATTTTTGACAAAATATCTCCTTTGAAAATTATTTCTTTTGTTAGAATATTTAGGGTATTCACTATCTTCCCCTAAACAATATGAAAATTAAAATGTACATTTCTTCTTTATTCCAAATATTTCAAGTCCTTCTTTTTTTTCTAAATAAATAAATAAATAGATTTTTATTTGAATATATTTTAAATATCTTTAGTCTTAGATTATTTTTGAAAGTTAGTCAAATATTTTTCTAATCGTCGAATAACCGCGCATTAGCGGCCGTTTCAAGTGTTTAAAACCTTCTTGAAATGGAAATTTGAACTCGAACACGTTTTTTGGGATTTTTAAAAAAAATCTATTTAAGTCTTTTTAAAGTCATTTTAATGGTTTTCTTAAATTTTCCTTAATAAAATTAAGTGGCGACTTTATTATTTTTTCTAAAATTGATTTTCTTAGAAGTCTAAATCAATTTTGTGAAAATCAGTATTTTTCTCATTAAATAGAAATGGCGACTCTTCTGGAAGCATAATTAGATTCTAACCATTAGATTATATTTTATTTGACTAACTATTTGGTTATGTAATAATTAGTAATTTACTATCCTTATTTGCGCAATTATTTGTTTAATTTCAGTATTTACTTTATTATTTATGGCATTTTTCATCAATCGACAAAATTAGTATCATTAGGTTAAGGGTGGTTACGGGGTTATCCCCTGCTGTCCCTATAGAAAAAAATACTTTAATTTCTTCGAAAATAGTAAATGGGTAGTTGGTTTGCGGTCATCCAACACCATTTACTATTTTACCCCGATATTTGTCCAACTCGGGTCCCAAGCCAAATTCACCGATCACAAGAGCTTACAATACGTGTTCACCCAAAGGGACCTTAATTTGAGGCAAATGAGATGGTTGGAACTTCTTAAAGATTATGACATGGGTGTTCTTTATCATCCCGGTAAGGCCAATATTGTGGCGGATGCTCTTAGTAGACTTTCTATGGGGAGTGTAGCACATGTGAATGAGGAAAAAAAAGAGATGCCAAAGGATGTACACTGTTTGGCTAGGTTGGGTGTATGGTTAGCCGAATCCGATAATAGTGGAATCTTTGTATAAGGTGGATTCGAGTCTTCCTTGGTGGTTGATGTTAAGGCTAAACAAGATTTGGATCCCTCCTTAGTGGAATTGAAGAAGTTGGTTACCGATGGTAAGATTGAGGTTTTCTCACAAGGGGAAGATGGTGTACTTCGGTACCAAGACCGACTATGTGTTCCCGATGTGGATGACTTGAGGGAAATCATTATGAAAAAGGTTCACAATTCACAATATTCTATTCATCCGGGATCTACCAAAATGCACCGAGATTTGAAAGAGTTATATTGATGGCATGGTATGAAGAAGGATATGGCTAAGTTTGTATTAGAATGTCCTAATTGCCAACAAGTGAAGGTAGAACATCAAAGACCCGGTAGCTTGACACAAGACATTGAGATTCCTACTTGGAAGTGGGAAGATATAAATATGGACTTTGTGGTTGGGTTACCCTATACCCGAAGACAATTTGATTCCATATGGGTTGTGGTTGATAGAATGACCAAGTCGGCTCACTTCTTACCGGTCAAGACTACCTATAGTGTTAAAGAGTATGCCAAGGTATATATTTGGGAGTTGGTGAGGTTACATGGTGTGCCAAGGTCTATCACATCGGATCGTGGTACCCAATTTACTTCTCATTTTTAGAGGTCCTTTCAAAAGGGACTTGGTACTAAAGTCAAGTTGAACACCACATTCCATCCTCAAACCGATGGGCAAGCTGAGAGCACAATTCAAACCTTGGAGGATATGTTAAGGGCTTGTGTGTTGGAGTTTAAGGGAAATTGGGATGAGTATCTACCTCTCATCGAGTTTTCTTACAACAATAGTTTCCATGCTAGCATCGGTATGGTTCTTTTTGAGGACTTGTATGGTAGGAGATGTAGGTCTCCGGTTGGTTAGTTTGAAGTAGGCGAGGCGACCTTGATATCCCGAATTTGGTTGTTGAGGCTATTGAAAAGGTGATGTTGATTCTGGAAAGGTTGAAGACAGCCCAAAGTCGTCAAAAGTCTTATTCGGATATGAGAAATAGGCACCTTGAATTTTATGTTGGTGATTGGGTGTATGTGAAGGTATCCCCCATGAAGGGTCTAATGCATTTTGGCAAAAAGGGCAAGTTGAGCCCAAGGTACGTTGGACCTTATGAGTTTGTGGAGCGGATTGGCAATGTAGCATATAGGTTGGACTTGCCTTTGGACATGAACTCTCTTCATCCAGTCTTCCATGTATCTATGTTGAGGAAGTTGGTTGGTGACCCTAAGGTAATTGCACCTTTGGAAGGTTTGACGATTGAAGAGAACTGACCTATGAAGAGGTACCGGTTGAGATTTTGGATAGACAAGTGAAACGGCTTCGCAATAAGGAGGTAGATTCGGTCAAGGTGCTTTGGAGGAATCAAGATGTGGAGAGTGCAACGTGGGAAGCGGAGTTGGAAATGATGGAGCAATATCCTTACCTCTTCCAATCTACTCAATCCTAAGGTACTAGGTTTTATCCTTTATTTTTCCTAATTCTTTGTTTCTTGAGTTTCATGAAATTGCATGCATTCATGAGCACGAAAATGATTTAAATGATGTTTTGAAAGACTTTTGATATTATGCATGATCTCTTGAGTTATGGTGAGAAAGTCTCTTGTTTGTGATTGATGTCCTCAAGTCGTTGTCCTAGCTCATTCGAGGACAAATGTTCCCAAGGGGAAGATGATGTAACGACTCGAAAATTTTCAAAAACTTCTTATGGTTGATCTTGTATGATGTTATACTTGCCATGGTTGAATTTTGGTAGCCGGGAGTTGAGTTTAAGTGGCCGAATTCAAAACGGACCTCTTGGTGGCATAGAGAGGCCGTTTGGGCAGTGTACTTTGAGGAATCATAACTTTTGGTACGGGATGAACTGTATGGGGTACTACACATAAAATGAATATCTTTGAGTTATCTTCGCAACGCAACTGGTTTCACTCAATTCGGATTTTGTGTGAGGAAGTTATGGCCAAAACAGTGAGACTACCCATAATTCGGAGTACGCTGCAAATAGGCTCTGGAAATGGTCCAAGGATAGGACCACGGACCGTATAAAGGTCCACGGTCCGTGTGGTAATCCACTGGGATCAAGGTGGTTCGGGTCCAACTCCTAGACCAAGTTATGCCCCACGGACCATCCTACGGTCCATGGGACACCAAACTGTCCGTGTGATGGGTCCGTGGGGTGAGGCAGTGAGTTGGCCAAGGTGTGGGCTTGTTTCTGGGCCAAGTGTGGCTCCACGGACTAGTACACAGTTCGTGTGAGGCCACACGGCCCGTGACACCCTTCCGTGAAGTGATCCAGAAAGTCCCCGAGAGTTCAAGCGGAAGATGAGACCAAGGCATAGTACACAGACAGGTACACGGTCTGTGTACCACTGGACAGACACCTGAAGCCCACCGTGTAACACTGTGTACAGTTAATTAGTATGTTTCATTAATGGTTAATTGGTAATTTAATTAGTTTTTATGCCCCTTTTAGGATTTCTAAGGTCCTTTAAACCCCCTTAACCAAACCCTAACCCCTTTTCATCCATTCTAACACTCTTCATTGCTCTTTGAAAATTCCTAAATTCTCTTGACCTCCATTG
>JBCEWC010018288.1:0-12045 GCA_038996855.1 Solanum aculeatissimum
TTTGATCGAGTTGCATGCTAGAGTTTCTTTTAGGAGCATTATTTTACTAAAATAAGTCTTGCATCCTTCACTGAGTCTTACTTGGTGTAAGAAATGTTTTTTCGGTAAGAAACATAACTTCATTTTTGGGTTATTTCTCTTTGTGTTGGGTCTTGTTTTGTGATCCATTTCTTGCTATAGACTCAGGATGACATAATGATTTTTTTATGGGGAGTAGTTTGGTATTTTGGGTGTGGGCTCCAATTTTTCTCGTTTTATTTGCAATTGGCGTATCTTTTCCCATTTTTTGAGATATTATAGCTAGAACAATTGTATTTATGTTATGGTTCATATTTTTACAGATGAAAAATATTTGGAGGCGATCAAGAGAGGTAAAGCTCACATGGACTGATCTGAAGCACGTGAATTTACCATCCAGGTAGGCTAGATTTCTTTAACCCTTAAACTAAGTTGAAATGTGTGGATGCATTTTACATGGTCTGAAAGCCTAATCTAGACCAGGGAACCTATTGGGTCATATCTACAGTTTGAGATTTGGTTTCTATGTTCCACTCTTGCCGTCAGAGTTGGGTTGCTGGTTCAGATACAGTTAGGTGGTTAAGACATTTGTTGCTAGTTATGGATCTTTTCATTCCTACACCTACACACCCTATGGTTTTACGTGGGTGTACCTTCTGGGATTATGGGGGATCAATCAGTGTACAAGCATAGATACTAGGGCCTTACACCCATGTACAACAATACACCTTGGTCCAATGACAATTGTGATATGGCTTCGCTCGGGTTTGTTAGATGATTACTTATACACTGCTCGATTTTGCTCTGTTGGGACTTTCTGGTCCTACTCAGTTGCTCTAACATGATACTATAAGATCAGGTGCTACATACCGGCATGATCACTATATATACGTTGTTGTTACCTGTGGGTTCCTTTGGTTCCACAAACATAGTCGATACATGACCTTCAAGTTTTGTCAGTCGGTATCATTGAACACTATTTGGGTTATTCAATTGGGGTTCTGTGATTCTCCAGATATGCTTGCTCCTTGACCTAGGTTCAGATTTAATAGCTTTACTATAATTTCTATATTTGGTCATTTTATATTTACTATATTTCACTTAGTCGACTGATGATGCCAACTAGGTGCTTTCTACCGGTACTGACCCACACTTTTCTGCATCTTTTCATGGTGCAGGTCCAAGTACAAACCACAATTTTTGAGTTGGGGACTTGTGGATATCTTAGGGGACTTTGGCAAGCATCAACAAATTTGAATACTCTATAGTCTCCTTCTATTTTGGTGGTTGTCTTTTGTATTCAGACATTGGCCCTGTACACTATAGTTTTGACTTGTATATGCAGGAGCTTCTCCTGGTTATGCATATGGTTATTATGTATATATATGTGTGATTACTTAAGTCTATAGTAGCTCTATGTAGATGACTTCTAGGTTCTGGGTAGAGTGTGATGGGTTACTAATATGTTGCTAGTATTGCTATGTTTAGTGATTCAGGACAAGTACTATTGGTTGAGTTGGCTTGCCTGTAGACAGGATCTAATAGGAGCCATCATGACTTGAAAAGTCAGGTCATGACACATACTAACATGAATAGAATCAAGGGAAAATCAAATAGTCGAACATGAGTGCAACCAAATCAAAATGTATAAAATTAAGGAGTAATTGACTCAAGCTAAAAGATGAACTTTAAAATTAATTTGATAGGCATTCATGGATAGGGAAGCATGTGCATATCTAAAATGCATGAATCAAAAAGAGTACATAGGAGTAATTAATACTTCAAATGAAAATTGAAGTTGAGGGGAAAACATAACGATAACAGGACATCATATTTTTCTCGGCTTTCCAAGTAGAACCCTTAGCTTACTAATTCTTCCAAAGGACAAAACTATCTATCTTGGCTTCCCAAGTAGCACCCCCAACTTAGTAATTCCTCTAAAGGACAACTATTTTATTCCTCAACTTCCAAAACATGACGATCAAGAATCTTAATTGGGACTTCTTCATAAGACACTCTTTTTCACACCAACACTCTCCAATGGTATAATCAAGTTAGGAGTATCAAAACATTTTTTCAACAAAGAAACATAAAACATCGAATGCACCGATGCCAATTCTAAAGGCAAATCCAACTTATAAGTTATCTTACCAAAATGTCTCAAAATTTTGTACGGGCCTACATATCAAAGACTAATCTTCCCTTCCTTACCTAGATGTATCACATCCTTCATAGGTGAAATTTTCAAGTAAACCTAAACATTACTTCAAGCTTAAGCTTCTTTCTACTCATATCCTAAATAAGATTTCTGTCAACTTTGGACAATTTTTAGCCTTCTTCTCGTGAGTCAAACTTTGTCCATGGTCTCATTAATGGAGTTAGACCCTACCAAAGAAACTTCACCAACATAAAATGACCCAATAGGAATTTCTTAAGCTCCATTGGAGCCATTTGGTATGACGGAATAGTGATAGTCTTAGTATAAGAAAGAAGGTCTATGCCAAAGTCGATTTCCTTTTTGGGAGGAATTTTGGAAAGATCCTTAAGTAACACATTTGAGACCTCATTCACAAAAAGAACAAACAAAAAAGTTGAGATTTTGTAATTAAAATCCTTAACCCAAACTAGGCGATAGATATAACCTTTCAAAATTATCTTCCTGGACCTAAGGTAAGAAATAAACAAAACTATAAGCGCTGAACTACTACCCTTCCATTCAATGATGGGCTCATTAGGAAACTTAAACTTACAACTCGAGTTTGACAGTTGATAAAAGCATATCATGAGTATAGCTAATGCATTCCAAGAATGATATTAAAGTCAAACATATTAAGCTTTACTACATCAACTGCTATGAAAGATTGAAATTGGGAAATTTCTATACACCCTTTTTGCTATGACTGACTCATAAACAAGAGTAAAGATTGGTATAGGCTCTAACAAGATTTTGAGACTAATATCAAACATCATAGCACTATAAGGAGTCATAAAAACAATTTTGTGGTTGGATCTAAAAAAGCATAAACATCCAGATAAAAGACTTATAACATACCCATAACCACATTGGTAGAAGGCTCCTAATCTTGATGAGTCTGAAGAGCATAAAACCTAACTTCATATTGTTTTCCACCAAAATTTGAAGAGGCATCCTACTGAGTCGGGCATCCAAGTCTGACGATGAACATCTTCATACGAGCCTATGAAGGGAAATCTCTCAATCTGTAGTGGGTCATACCGCAACCAAAACATTGCTTTTAAAAGAAGCTACAAAATCTCAGGATATCTCCTCCCACACTTCTGGAATGTGGGGAAAGAATATTTACTACAAGTATGACCTTGAGGCTTTGGGTCAAACACCCTATCTTTGTCGGACTTGGGCATTGGAGGGATAGCAACAAATGGAGCCAAGCTTGAGAACTCTTGGTGAAGTTGAGCATGACCACCATTGTTCCACTGATAAAAGTAGCTACCACTATCAATTTGTTCCCTCTTAGCCTTCCTAGCACCCTTTTTAATCTTTGTCTCCTCAATCTATTGTGCATAAGTCATCAACCATGAGATGTCCATCTCTTTGATCAACATGACAGTTTTGCATTTCTTTACCAGTAACCTTGGAATTCCAAAAATTAACTTGTGCATACATACCCTAGAGTCAACAATGAAAGTCAGCGAATACTTAGAGAGTGGAGTAAACTTTAAAGAATACTCTTTGACCAACATATTTCCTAGTCGCAAATTGATTTAATCTTAGATCTTGCCTCCCTTAAATCTAATTAAAAGAATCTATCAATTAAAGCACCTTCAAACTCAACCCAATCAACTAGACCTACATCCCTCGACCTATTTTTCTTCTATTGTTTAAACCAAATTTGAGTCACTTCTTTCAACTGATGAGTGGTTATGTCATCACTCTCAATCAATGACATATCTATAATCTTGGTAATCTTTTTTAAACAAACCTTGAACTCTTGCAAATCCTAATCCATTCTCAACTCATGAAAGAGGAGTTTTCAACCCTAGTAACAGTCAGGTTACCTTGAGGGTTAGCCGATACCACAACTTCCCAATTGGCTTAAGTGGTCATCACTTGGGATTATACTTGAAAAGATGCCATAAATTCCACATCAGAGACTTGCTAAGCTAATTCATTGATCGAGACTTGAGTTATTTATATCTCCTTATTAGAAATAACCTTCATATTCCTTATCAATTGAGCTCTTCAAAGAGGCATAATTATGAAATTCATAAAACATGTGTTAAAAGGTCACTTCATAGAGTTCAATATCTATCACATGAATTAAGATTATGAAATAAGTAGAGTATTTCCTAAATTCATCATAGCCTCTCATGCATAGGTATGGTGTGCTTTACACCCATGAAAAAGATTAGTCGATATGACTTTCAAATACCCTAGGATACTTGAACCTAATTCTTTGATATCAAATTTGTCATGACCCGAAGCTACCCCTTGTCATAACATGGTATGCAAAATCCTAATGGACCCCATGCAAAATCCTAATGGAACCCAAGCAAACCAAATGGCATAACACAAGCATATTACAAGTAAATAAATTATAAAGAAGCGGAAGTAAAGCATTAATAGTCTAAACAATCTCATTATATAGAAGAGTAAATCTGAAGTGATAATATAAATTGAATTTCTACACATAGGTTTAAAATCCTCTACTACTCATAGATGAGTAACAAGGATAGGGCCCTAGCTAACTCAAATTTTGTGATTGAAATCTAAGAAATAAACTCGCATAAAAGATATATCGTCCTTAGAAGCTCAAGTCTCACCACTCTATCATTTTCTCAAGACAAGTACTAACCATTGGCAAGATAAAGAATATTTGTACCTATATTTAAAATAATTTATGCAAAAAAGTATGTGATCAATAGTATAGAATATACTGATTATTGAAAATATGCATTAACATGACATAATAACATAAAAAATCTAAAAATCTGTTGATATAATGACTAAATAATACATAACATGAATTGATAACTATAACTGATAACTGATTCGAGGTGGATAGGTATTTCTGAAAAATCATATTGTAAATTGAGTGGAGATACCGCTAACCAAAATAAACTGACAAGCTATATCATGGAGTCCAATATCATTCCTACACCAGAAGGTTTTTGTCATGATTGTCAATGTCAGAACCTTAATCATGTGCTTAAGTGGATCCACTAGATAACTGTATCCAATTGGGATATCCTCGTAATGATCGAGTCCCTTAGTGATATTGTCCACTTTGGGACTAGGCCTGCACAATTTTAAAATGTGTTACTAGTAGGTAAGGTCTGCTTACCTATATAAGAAACATCTCTCTTTCATTTTGTTGATTTAGGACTTTTTATCTAAAACTGAATTGTTACATGTGTCTCCTCTATGGACTCATCATCCTTGTTGAGATTTTCCCCACCACACAGAATTTGCCTAAACTCAGTGTTGAGGTTTGCCCTACCTTATTGGAATTTTACTAAGCTTAGTTGAACTCTATCCTATATCGACAAGGTTGATATGGTAGTGGCTCTGATATAATTTGTAATGGTGGCCCAGCTTGCTAGCGATATTGTTCTCTTTAGGCCTAGTCCAAAAATTTTGAAATGTATCACTAGTATGTAAGGTCTGCTTACTTATATAACCAACATTTGTCATGTGTTTTGCTTATGTGGGACTTTTTATCATAACAAGGGTTGCTACATGTACTTAAATGCAACAAGTATTTTTAATGGAATTGCATGTTTTCTAAATAAACTAAGGAAAATAATGTTCTCTTTAGATAGTCTGTCAATTTCAATATTAGAGATTTTGGTTTTAACTTTAGAAATAAAAAAGAAGTATAATTCGACGTGAATTCATATTAATCGCACCTATAATATGTAATGGTGAAATCATGTGATTAAAGACAAAAGTGTAAATTCTTAAATATAAAAGCTAAGGAAATCTATCACATATAAGAATATATCATCATATTGTATATATTAAAATTTAAGAGGAAATATATGAGTACTTTATTTGATTTATGCGGTGTGAGTTTTTCCATTTATTATCCATAGGGACTCTCCACAATTAGTAAGGTTTTCATGTTATTAAAATAAATTATTGTACCTCAAGCATTAACAATTATACCTTCATTAGACTGACAAAAACAAAAATAAGTTTTTTTTTCTCTCAATATATATATAGAGCACAACGCGTTCCCATTCTTGCATCTCAGTTCCACTCCTTTTTTATGAATTCAAAGAAAAGATTGAGCTTTCTCGTCAATGATCTTCTAGGGTTTCTCCATTGCACGCGCCACCACACGTTTCCAATGATTTCATCATAAATTTCATTTCCCTTTTTGTCTACACATAGGACACCGTCGTCTTGCTATCCAACATCAAGCAACCATATTCCAACGACCAAGAAGCAACGAATTTGGCCAAAATTATTCTTTCTTGCATAAATACATATGATCTCCTCTTCAAGTTCCAGGTTATGTATTCCAAAATTATTTCCCAATTTGTGTTAGGTTGCTCTTAGTTTTTTATTTTTAGATCTATTTCGATTGTTATATATTTTCAGATCTAGTTTTTCAAAGTATATTTCCTGTTAATTGGTGATCTCTTATGTCTGTGTACTATTGTATATTTCTATCCCTTGTTCACTTTGCTCTATGTGTCTCTCTATTTCTTGATCCATAGCGTCATATATTGCTCTATCTTCTAGTTTCTAGAGTTGTTGCTTTTGTTCTTCCACTATATTATTTTTTGCTTTTCTTTGTTTTTTGGTATTGTTAATTAGTTCTAGACTCTCTGTTTGATTTAGTAGTTTAGTGGAATCTTGTTTCATTTATGTCTTGTTTAGTTTACATATCCCTAATGGCTTTGGTCAATGATAGTAGACTAGGTTCATATCTTTGCTTGAGACTGGGGTGAGAGGATGTACGGTTAAGGGGGTTATGAGTTCACCTAAGTCGACAATAGGGTCTTGAAACGTAAGTTCGCTGATGGAAAGTCCATAGAGTTAGTGAAGATTCTTAAGAAGTAGAGGATACATATAGCTTATGTCCAGGAGACAACATGGATAGGAACCAAGGAGTGAGATATGGATAGGTTTAAGTTTGTAAAGGTTAGAGGGATTAAAATAGAGTATGTGTTCTAGTGGACAAGGACCTTAGAGACTGAGTAGTGGAGGTTAGGACAATTAATGATAAGATGATGACAATTAATTTGATCGTTGGCAGGCTTAATTTGAATGTCCTTAACACTTATGAGCCTCAAGTGGGCCTAGATGAGGATGCCAAAAAGCTCTCTTGGGATTATTTGGACTAGGTAGTAAGAAGTATACAAACACTGAGGTAGTAAGAGGTATACAAACACTGAGAAAATTTTAACGGCTATATCAAGGAAACTTCTAGTGGCTTTGATAATATTCATGGAGCCTTTGACTTAATAGAGAGGAATGGAGGTGGAGCATTTCTTATGAAATTTGCTAAAAAGTTTTAGTTAGTAATTGATAACTCTTGCTTTCTGAAAGGGAGAGACGTAGTTACCTTTCGTAGCACAATAGCTAAGTCTAAGATAGATTACTTACTCCTTGGGAAGAGCGATAAATGCTTTTGAAAGGATTGTAAGGTTATTCCAAGTGAGAATCTTATTACCCAACATAGGCTTCTAGTGATGTATTTAGAGATTAAGAGAAATAGGAGGAAGAAGACCTTATATGAGTGACTATAGATTAAATGGGGTGGCTTGATCCTTGTCCTTTCTCGGGAAATAGAGGAACTAGTTAGTATGGGGGAGTGGAGTAGTAGTGTAAAACTACAAGAATAACATACATAGTGGAATTACACAAAGTAAGGTCTAGGTGGGGTATAGTATATACAGACCTTGCCGCTACCTCGTGGTGGTAGAGAGGTTGTTTCTAAAAGACCCTCGGATCAAGTGCAATAATCCAAAAAAATGGGGAAAGAAATTAGTGGAGAAAGCATAATAAAGTAGTATAAAGTCTATAAGAATGAAATACTAACAACGATAAAGTAGTGCGATAGACAAAATACAATAAACAACATATGATAAAAACTATAAGGGCACGCCTAGTCTTACACCTAGCACTAAACCTCGCAAGGTAAGACAATACTCTACCCCAGCTACACTTCTACCCTAATATTCATCCTCCACTCCTTATTTAAGGTTATGTCCTTAGTGATATGAAGTTGTGCCATGTTATATCTAATTAAATCTCCCCTACACTTTTTTTCCTACCCTTATCACTTTGTGTATCCCTACAACCAGTCTCTCGCACTTTCTCATAGGAGCATTGATGCACCTCCTCTGCATATGTCCAAACTATTCAATCTTACTTTCCTTATCTTGTCCTCTATAGAGGCCACTCCCACCTTCTCTTGATTAATGTCATTCCTAATCTTGTCACTCATAGTATGTCCGCACATCAATCTCAACATGTTCATCTCTACAACATGCATCTTCTGAACATGATATTTCTTTATTAGCTAGCATTTTTCCCCATAAAATAAGGATGGTTGGACCACCACTCTATAGAACATATATTTAAGTTTAAGGGGTACCTTCTTATCACATAAGACCCTAGAAGTAAGCCTCCATTTTATTGATACCACTCCAACGCTATGTGTGACATCTTTATCGATGTCTCCACTACCCTAGATGATGGACCAAGATATTTAAAACTATCATTACGAGGAATTATCTGGAGTAGTAGTGTCAAAACCTAAAATAGGATCATGATTCCACCTACCATAAATCCTAGAAGGCGAGCCAGAACCTAAACCAACAATTGATAGAACTACAATTATGATATAGATATATGGAAGCAATAGAGACGTAGAATAGGTCTATAGCATAGATATGTACATAACGGTGCAAGATATACAATAAAATTTTGAAAGTGACAAAGTAAGACCAAACTATACACAAAACAAACCCTGGATCTGGAGTAATCAGTACAAGCGGCTAAAGTACTAGAGTAATACTATTTATAATAGAGTTGTTTAATAAAAATACAAAATACATAAATAGTACAAAAGAAGGAAAGTATTAAAGTCTTTATATGCCAAGAGTTCACCATGATCCTATCAGCAACAAACATAGAGGATCTCGAAGTAATGAGAGTGGCCAGTATAAGGCACTAGCATAAAGGACTTCTTGCCAAAAAAACTAAAATATATCACTAACTTTTAAAAAATTAAATTAAAACCTATTAAATATCTAAGTAAATGTCAGATCAGATTATATATTTTTTATGTAATCTGATTTTGTAACAAAAGTTCAGGACTATTAAATATTTTGGGCATTACATTGTGTTTAGTTAACTCCAATCATGTTCGATTTCATGTTACGAGAATAGAAAATTAAAGAAAAACTTCTCTTTATGTATTGTTTGGGACTTATTCTCAGTTACTGTGACAAAGATGGATAATGCAAGGGCTAAATATGCAGCATGTAAGTATCAAAGAAAAAGATGTGATGAGGATTTCTCATTAGCTTCATATATTCCTTCCAACAAAGTTGAAGAATTTAAGAATGTTATTCAACTTTTCAAAGTTAACAACATCATAAAGATGCTAAACTATATTGTTGATAATGAGAAAAAGGCAAAAATGGCTAAAAGTATAATTACTGGGCCTAAGATTAGATATGAAAATCCTGTGCATGGTTGTGTTGCAGTTGAAAACAATTGAGGTTAGAAACTGAAGAAGCTAAGAAGGAGCTTGATTTTCTACGGGAAAGAAATCCTTGTTATGTCACAACTTGATTTTCAGGTCATGATGGCGCCTGTTAGATCCCGCCTACAGGAAAGCCAACTCACAACTCTAGGGTACCTGTTTATGCAGATGACTTTCAGGTTTTGGGTAGATTGTGTTTGGATCATTAATATGTTGCTAGTATTGTAGTGCTTAGTGATTCAAGACAGGTACCCCAGAGTTGGGAGTTGGCTTGCCTGTAGGTGGGATCTAACAAGTGCCATCATGATCTGAAAATTGAATCGTGACATAACAAGGATTTCTTTTCGTAGGAAATCAAGCTCTTTCTTAGCTTCTTCAATTTCTAACCTCATTTTTTTTTCAGTTGCAACATAACCGTGCACAGGATTTTCATATCTAATCTTAGCCTCAGTAATTAAACTTTCAACCATTTTTTGCTTTTTTCTCATTATCAGCAACATAATTTAGCATCTTTATGATGTTGTTAACTCTGAAAATTTGAATAACTTTCTTAAATTCTTCAACTTTGTTGGAAGGAAAATATGGAGCTAATGAGCAATCCTGATCACATCTTTTTCTTTGATACTTACATGTTGCATATTTTACCCTTGTTTTATCCATCTTTATCACAGTAATTAAGAATTAGTCCCAAATAATTACTTAAAAAAGAAATTTTCCCTAATATTCTAGTCTCTGAACATTAAATTGAACCACATTGGAGTTTACTAAACACAATGTAATACCCAAACTATTTAATAATCTAGAATTTTGATTACAAAAGCAGATTACATAAGAGATATATAATGTGATCTGATATTTACTTAGATATTTAATAGTCTTTAGTTTTATTTTTTAAAAGTTAGTGATATATTTTAGTTTTTTTTATAGGAAGTCCTTCATGCTAGTAAAATATATTCACATTTGGTTGACTAGTTTTAGCATATGTGCAATGCGCGTGAATTTTATATTTATTAATAAAAATACATATGTAAAAAAGAAAATATTTTATGTGTAATAATAATTGGTGTCGTGATAAATGTGGTCTTCATTTAAAAGAGAAAAGGCCTTCATTTAAAAGAGAAAATAAATACCATTACAATGATATAATAGTCGAACTCAAAGTAATTAAATAACTTTTAAACCATCATAGATAAATATTTTAGCTGAGTTAATTGTATAATATTTGTAATTATAAATATATTATCATATAAGATAATAATATATTAATTTTTTATTTGAACCAAATCTAAATTGAATTTTGAGAAATACATGCTTAAAAGTACTCTGAATGTGTGTTACTCTTCTGCTCCTTATGAGTACAAGTTTAGTGTACGTGCAATGCACGTGTGCATTATGTCAAGTCGTTGTTACACTTGTGCTCCTTATGAGTACAAGTTTAGTGTACGTGCATTGTACGTGTGCATTACGTCAAATCGTCAATCAATGCAAAATGTATAAAAGAAGATAAATTATTGAAAAAGTAATTGACTTTAAACAAAATGTAATATTTTTAGATTATGAGCTAATATCAGTGTTTTCAAAAGCAATTTTGGAGCGAGTCCCAGAGCTGGACGTACTAAAAATGCTCCGGAGCGTAAATTAAAGGTGCAAATCCAAAGGGCATTCGTCCTATAATTAGTGGCATAAGCCCCAGGTGTAAAAACACAACTCCCTAGTGCACTCTAGGTGTAAATTTTTATTCTTATTATTTTAAAAGTATTTGTGCTATAAATCATTTCTTTTTATGACCACAATGATATTTATACTTTATGTTATCATATTTTTCAAATTGTACAATATTTTCTAAAATGTAGATATATATATATATATATATATATATACATATAATAAAACAACTATTATAAGTAATTGTTTAGATAATTGTGCATCAAACTGATAAGATGGATATTTCTTAATATTATGCTCGTTAGGCAACTTTATTCATTTTTTGTCATTACTCTTACTCTTTGTATCCTTTCCTTATTTGAAATATATAAATAATAATCAGTGCAAATATTAGTTGAGAGTGGGGAATATTAGTAAATGTAGAGATATATGATGATTTTATTTTAAAAATCATCTTTGCTTTTATTGTATTTTTGTGTTGTTACTGTATGATAATAAATTTTCGCGTCAAGAAAATAATAATCAAGGAACGAAAAATATTGCAACAATCGTTGTATTTTATTTCAAGGAGTAAGTTCTAAAATCTCTATGAATCCTCTGATTCGCCTTTTCAAATATAAATTCAAGGGCTCTTTAGCTTGATCTTGAATCTTGTGAA
>JBCEWC010018289.1:0-12045 GCA_038996855.1 Solanum aculeatissimum
ATGATGTACTACAAGCCATGGTTGAGTTTTGGTAGCAACGGGTTGAGTTTAAGTGGCCGAATGCAAATTGGGCTAGTAAGTGGCCTAGAGGGACAGTTTCAGAAGCTTACTTCAAACAGTCATAACATTTTATGTGGAATGAAACATGTGATCCACCACATATCAAATTTAATATCTTTGAGTTAGCTTTGCTCATTCCCGTATTGTCCCCATAGCTTGAGTCCCAAGTCCCCAAATCCCTAGAACTTATGTGATATATGTTTAGCTTCTGCATTTCCAAACCGATGATGAGTATAATGATGCTATGATGGCTTGATCGAGGCCCTTCGGGTCCTCTTTCGCCATGTTACATCTAGGCCCCCCAATCCGGGTTGTGACAATTTCATTCGTATTCGAGATGTTGTTAGATAAATGGATTTGTATATCATGAGCTTAACTCTTATTATCCTTATGTAATCATGGAAGAATTCCCCTTGTCCCTTGATCCTTTTTTGTGTTTATGGTTGCTGTATGTTGTTGATGAGATGGAATTCCCAAGTCCCTTGTAAGGACCTGGACTTTGAAGAGCCTTAACAATGCTTAAAATAAAGTTTTCGGAAGTTTGTGGCCCATGGGAATGCTTGTGTTAGCTTTGGTGGCCCTCCAGGGTACTTCCCACAAGCCCTGGTCCTCACCACTGGCCGTGAAAGGGGCCCTTGGGAGGTTCCCCAACCTTTAAACCAAGAAATTGGCTATGGAAGCCTCCAAGGAGACCCTTTATGGGTCTTGTAGGCCCACATAAGCCGTGGGGGAAGGGGGGAGAGAGGGTATCATGTGGCCCCCCACAAGCCATGGTAAGGTGTGTCTTGAATCCATCAACCCTAAATAAGATTCTAAGTATAGATTTACCATTCCAGAACCTACGTCACTTGGACAAACGGTTGAACGATCCATGTGCCTTGAGATAGACCGTGAAGCCTATAGTGGAAGAGTCCTTAGTCTGAAAATTTTCTAAGTGTCAAGAGGGAATTTTCCCATAGACCATCACACGGTTCATGTGACCTCTCATGAGTCATATGGCTCATTGACGGAACCCTTGACAACCTTTTTATACTCATTTCATTAATGACTTTCTTGTAATTTTGGTTATTTCTAAGGGTCATTTGTGACTTTCTAACCTATCCTAGATGTCTGAAATGACCTATACTCCTCCATTCTCATTCAATTCATTCATTACACTTAGAATATTTGAAATCCCTTTTCTAAGAACTCCTCTCAAGAGATTCAACTTGGGGACTCAAGGAGGGCCTTCTTGTACCCTCAAATTTCTTCTTACTTCTTCTGGTCATCTAAGGTATGTGGGATTGATTCATGATCCCTTTCAACCATGAATACCCCATTTTCTAATTTCTCAATTCCAATAATTCCAAGCTTACCTTGAATATGAGTCTTTTAAATTAAAGTTGATTTGAGCTAATTGAAGTTAGGGCTATACTTCATTGATGTTTTTAAAAGTGATTTAAGACCTGATATGTTGAATTAAATTAATATTATGAAGGTCCAACTATGCATGTTCCTTTAATCTTTTAAACTGTGCATGGGTAATCTCAATTGAGTTTTAATTGTTGATTGATTATAATCTAAGTATGAATTTATCTTACTATGGTGATTTAAATATCAATCTCTATTTCCCATTCTATTATTTCATTATTCATGGCATTTGCATGCATGAGCATTGATTTTATGAAGTTTATGATGTGGATAAAATCCCAATTATGATTATGGCTATGTTTTCAAGCAAGTTTGGTTATGACAAGGATGTGATCTCATAAATGTCTATGCTATGGCTCTCTGAGCAATTTGGTTGTTTACACCAACAATTACATAACTGAAAGGGGCTACTCCTATGCATAAAGTATGTCATGAAAGTATGATTTGGCCTTTTAGCCCAAGTATGTATGAATTGAAATATGTTTGGCTTTTAAGCCCAAGTATGGATGATGATTTGAAAATAATTATTCTCCTTTTGAAAGCATGTATATGCATATGTATTCCCGTGGGATGATGGCTCAACACCGAATGAGATTGGAGATGGGAGGACTATCTCCAAGGGTCCTTATTCCTTTTTCTTAAACTACGTGCCAACATAGGGCCTCTTTATGGGATGATTATTATATGACAAGTAATCCTTATGAAAAGATGATTTCGTAAGGAAGGTGGCCATCACACCCAAAAGATGACTTTGTAAGGTGTGGTGTAGGCTGCCTTTGACAAGTAGTCTACTCTTATCCGATAGAGGCTATTATCAGGCAAATTCATGTAGTAGCTCACATGGGTTTGAGATGTCAGTTAAGGTCCATCCCCGTATCTTTAAGTATTATGATATTCATGCAGCATAGATTTCATGGTATATTTTGTTATTATATTATTTCCTATATACTTCTTTCTATATATATGTGCCCTTGTCATCTAACATTGATTTATATCTTATTCATGTTCATATGCATTTGCATGCCAACATTCTTAGTACATTCAGATGTACTAATGCATACTCTTTTGCCTACATGATTTAAGCATGTAAACACATGAATCTATCATCTTCCACCTCTTGTGTGCTAGCTTGATGGATGAGAAGTTGTTTGTGGTGAGTCCTATCATCCAAGAACAAGCCACTTACTATCTATCTGCTATGTTATGATGTGTATGTCTTTATTTTGAGGGTGAGCTCGGGACATGTCTTGGCCTCCATTCTAATCTATATTAGAGGCATTATTGGACATCATGAAGTCTTTAGTACGAGTATGTTATGTGTATGATTGAGATGCTATGGTTATGTATTATCTATGGATGATGTGACTATGTTGACATGAGATGATGTGGAAGGTCCTAAGCCCCCTTCTATCCCCATAGCTTGAGTCATCTTTATCCATCCCTTATTTTTATGTGCTATGTGCTATGTGAATCCATGCAAATTCCTATCCCTCTGACATCCCCATAGCGTGAGTCATACTTACTCGCCTCGTAGAACTATGTTTTTAATGTATATCTATGAGCTTCCGAATCGATGATGTGTGTATGTATGCTATGAGGCTTGTTTGAGGACTCTCGGGTTCCATTCACCATGTCTCATAAGCCCTAGACTCAGGTCATGACATCTCTAATTTCCCCCATAGCGTGAGTCATTCTTCCCGCCCATTAGACTTTATTTTCTCTGTGATCCATGCTAATCGTCTTCCCTATGACATCCCCATAACTTGAGTCCAATGTTCCATTTTCCCTAGAATTATGTATTTGTTTGTTTCAATTTTGCTTCTACAACCAAGGATGTGTCATGTATGCTTAAGAGGCTTGTTTAGGGTACCAATAGGTTCCCCATTTACCGTGTTACGCCTAGGACCTAGGGTTGAATCCTGATAACAGTTAAAGGAAATTCCTTGTGCTCATGCAGTTACTGTAATTCATTTTAAGACTGAGTTATTGAGTCATTTGTTGAAGAATGGTATAAGAAGGAAGCATATTTTAAGGCTTATAATAAGTTTATTCAACCTATGATAAACATCAAGATGTGGCCAAAAAGCTCAAGACCAGCCATTGAACCACCTGAAATTACTCCCATGCCAGGAAAATAGGAGAAAAGATAGTGATGAACCTATTCAGAAGAAGTTTGGAAATCCACAATAAAGGGAAGAAAAATGAAAGGTTTTGTGTGTAAGACTTTTGGGCATAACAAGAAAGGATGTCCAACTCTGGTAATTTACCAAATTCTTCTCTTATAAGTTTCTGAATTTAGTAACATGAACCTCTAAATGAATTCAACTCTTGTTAATTATGCTTGTGACTTTAACATATGATTATAAAAAATGATTTTCTCTCTTGGAAATTCAACTACTGGGACTTGTGAAAGTGCTAGACCATCCACTACATTTTATTTTATAAATACTGTAGTTGGAAGTCAATCAATTGTAAATTCACCAACAATAGAAGTGCCTCTGCCTCAGCAGTAGGTCTAAAAGCACCTACCTCAGCAGCAAGTCCAAGTGTACCTGCCTCTGTAGCAGGTACAAATTCAACTACCTCAGCAGGTCCAAGTGCACCTGCCTCAATAGCAGGTACAAATACAATTGCCTCAACTGGTGTGAGCTCTGAAAATCTTACATCAGGTACTCAACAATCAACTTCTATTCGACAAAAAAGGAAGAGTACCATAACTTTAAGAGGTGGTGCACGTCTTAGATATAAGAGATCAAGTGAAAAACAACTGGTTTTTGTGTGCTACTTTGATCAAGTGGCAGTGTAATAGAAAGGGTATGTTTTTATCATATAGTGGCAGTTCTATATAGTCTTACATATATTCTTACATATATTGATATTTAATTTGGTAATTTGTTGTTTTTATTAGTCTAGAAATATTGATTTACATAGTCCTACAATGACTAGCTCAGTTCCTACAAACATTAATCTTTATTACAAACCCAATGGTCTTAGGTGGAAGGTAAGAGTTGCAGTTACTAAAAGACAACTACAAGAAGGGAGTTACAGAAGATCAAACTCTTCTACAAGCACTCAAGCCACAATAGACACTCAATTCACACCAACCACTTAAGGCACACAATAGATTTGTCTATGTCTAGCTTAATGACTTGATCCCAACTATTTTTTATTGTACCTTCATTGTCAATTGTTGTTAAGTTGATGTTGAACACTTACTTTTTTTATGTGGTTGTGTTGAATTCTTAGTGATTATGATACATTATCCTTAAGTTTTTCTTTTTTACTTGTGTTTCAATTCTAAGTGATTATAGGACATTGTCCTTATTTTTTTCTTATGAAGTTGTCTCTAAATTCTCAGTGATTATAAGACATTGTATACCTATCATAAGCTTCAAGATCTGTGTTTCTAAAATTGATATTTGATTATCATTAACATTGAAGGTACAAATTAATACATCTTAAAAATAATAGGTAGAAACCAAATAACAACAATGACAATAACAGTGACATCAATACTAGTGCTTGATCTCTCATGCCTTCCTTGTCTTCTTTGTCTTCCCTGTTTATTTTGTCTTTTTTGTTCAGAAGTCGTTGTTGTGTTGTTCATGTGATATTATTCTTGGCATGTTGTATCATTACCATCAACCCATTAAAAGTATCCATAGTTATTACCAGAGGTATAGTTTTGACAACCCCAAAATATTCTTCCAAGATTTGGTGTCCTTGACATCCTAAGTTTAGCATGAAGTCGATAATAGCAACAAAAACCTGTCATGGTGAAAACCAACAAAGTGAAGAAATAAAAATGCACAACTAGAAAGAAGAAGAGAAGAATAGAATGAACAAAAAAATGTAAAATTTTAAGAGAGTAGAAGAGCTCGTGAAGAAGGAGAAAAAGAATAATTTTTTCCAACAATGGTAGTTTCAAGAGAATACCGAGAGGAGGAAGAAGATGGGATCTTAAAGACCTGAATTTTGACCATTACTAGTGTTTCATGCTCTAAAGGTATGTGTTTCACCTACTCCTTGCTTGCATTTGACACATAGGATGCCATGTCAAAATTGTGTTTAAAAGGTAGAGTTTAATATGGGTTGAGGGGTTTAGATGATAAAGAGTTAAGTAGGAGGGTCTAGAGTACAATTGAGTAGAATTACAGGGGCTCATTAGACCATTCCGCCTTCACAATTTAATACCTTCAAAGTTGTTTATGATATTATTATGAAATTAGATTTAAATTTTGGTAAGCCAATAATTTCAGATTTATGCGATTACACCAAATAAGTTATATCTCATTGTAACAATATCAAAATCATGATCCGCTTAATTCTAAAGAAACTAGACACATGCAGTTGTAGCATATTAAAATTTTAGAACTTAAAACCTTCCGAATTATTCTAGATAATTTTTTGAAGTTGACCCTAAATTCTTTCCCATAGAAAATTTCAGATATGTGCTTCCTTACAAAATATCTTATATCCATATGTACAAACGTCATCACCAAGAGGATCATGATCACTAGAAACTAGACATCAAAGGTTTCATTCTCACAAAGAAAATCTCATCTCAAGTATAGCCTAGTTAGTCTTGCATGGCTTCCAAATCTAACAATGTCTTAATAGGTAACAATCTCTCCTCTATTTGTATTTTCTTTGTTTCGACTTTCCCCTCCATTTTTTTTAAGTAGATCGCAAAGGAGGATCCATGAAGAAGGTAACCTTATGATGCAAAGATATGAATACTCTTCATTGATCTAAGAATTATAATTTTATGATATTTGAGGGTACAGAGGTGTGAAAGGATAAATATGCATCCCCACCTTAAAGAAGATAATTTAAAAGTAATCTTATGGAGTAAAGGAATGGATACACATTTTTTCCCTAAGAAATGTAATTTTATAGTATTATTATGTCACAATGGACATGCATTCCTTCTCTAGAAAAGGCAATTTTATTTTATTCTAAAGGCATAAAGGAATGAATACACATTCTTTGGCGCAAAGGAATGGGTACGTATTTCTACCCTAGAAAGGGTAATTTATGATGTTCTTATGGTGCAAAAGAATGGATATACATTTCTTCCATAAGAAAGGTAATCTCAATGTATTCTTATGGAGCAAAGGATGAATAACCATTCCTACCTTAAGAAAAAGACAAGGCTTGGAGACTTTAACTTTTAGATTTGACGATTTGCAGAGATGATGGATTTGAAACCATCTATTTGAAGAGTTCAACTTACAAATTGTGAAGATTTGCTTGTGCTTCGCACAATTAGTGGTTCAATGAACCATGGTAGATTCCAAACTTCAATTCGAAGACTTCAACTTATGGGCCTGGTCAATTTGGTACTTCAACCCACGTACTTGAAGAATATTAAAGACCTTAATTAGCATACTTGTTGATTTGAAACCTCAACTTGCTGACCTGAAGAATTAAAACACTTCATCTTGCAAACTTGGTTGATTTGAGACTTCCTCTTACAGAATTTGAAGACTTCAACTTGTAAATTTGATTTATTTAGGACTCTTCTTGCATATTTGAATAACTCAACTTGGAAATATGATTGATTTGGGACTCCATCCTGCAAACTTGAAGAATTTGAAGACTTCAACTTGTATGCTTGAAGGATTTGAAAACTTTGATTTGCATACTTAAAGAATTTGAAGAATTTAACTTGTGTACTTGATTGAATTTGAAGACTTCAAGCATATTGTTGGAAAAACTTATATTTCATAGGGGTTTGACTCCATTGAGTCATCACTATTCGGTGTAAGTCTGAAGTTTGATGAACGAGTACTCATATCCTTAATTTTCATGTGACAAATAAAGTGGGAACATTTATTTTTTGATACTTATGGAACTGAACTTAGAATATAACTCTAAGAGCCAACATATCTCAGTGAAGAGGATCAAGTCGCAGCTCATTCTGGGGGAGTGTTTATTTTATGTTCTAACTTTTTCCTAAGTCACCTTTTTCAAGATTTTCAACCTAGTAGATATATTTTAGGGTGCCTTATACAATTTATACTCTTTCAGGCTAGGAGTAACATGTAGTTTATGCTCGTACATTAGAGAGAGTCATCTTGCTTTAAGGGTAGTACCTCTTCCAGAGTTTTTCATTAATAGGACTATTCCTTATGCCATTTTCATCAATATGTTTGTAAGTGCCATTTGAATATGCTTCTTGTACAACATATGGTCCATCCCAATTTGAGGTTAATTTTTC
The DNA here is from genome assembly GCA_038996855.1 of Solanum aculeatissimum. NCBI lineage: Eukaryota > Viridiplantae > Streptophyta > Magnoliopsida > Solanales > Solanaceae > Solanum > Solanum aculeatissimum. Next base: position 7,694 of record JBCEWC010018289.1, read on the forward strand.
CCTAAACTTATGTAAAGTAATAATGGTAAGGACTTAGTCTTCTTCTTGGAACCACCTCAAGCAAACTTTTTTATTGAAAGCATGACATAGACGAGCTTGATAACATTCAATATTTTTTTAAGCTTCTAACCTTTTTTCATCAAGTGCTTCTAACTCAACAAGATGTAGTCAAGCATTTTCTTCTTCAATATGACCTTCTTAAATATAATGTCTTAAAGAAGGTACTTTACACTCAAGTGGCAGGACAACTTCAACTCTAAAAGCAAGTGAATATGTTTCTTGAGTCGATGTGCAATATGTCATCCTATATTCCTTTAAAGCTTCTTCCATTCTATCGTGCTATTCTTATTTGATCTTGGAGATGACTTTCTTCAGTAGGTTGCATAGGGTCTTATTGAATACTTTAACTAGATTACTGATGGTGTCACGACCCGAAAGTGGGCCTAGATGTGACATGGCAAAGGAAAATCCGAAAGTCCTCGATCAAGCCATCATAGCATAATTACTCACATCATTGGTTCGGAAGTGTGGAAAAGTAAACACATAGTGCATATTTCTAGGGAAAATGGGGCTTTGGACTCAAGCTGTGGGGATGTTGCCGGGGATGGGATGAACATGAATCATATAGCACATAACAAGTATTTCTAAGGGATGGGTAAGTAGAACTCAAGCTATGGGGGCATACCGGGTTAGGGGACTTTCCACATAACCACATTCCCAACATTCACAAGTTCAATACATAATCATAAGCATAATCAGAACATCATTCTCATAACCAAATCTCAATAGCCATAATATCTCAACCAAACATAATACAACGTGTAAGACTTCAACATGTCCAACATAGCCTCTACATAAGATAGAACGCGACCTCGACATAATCCGAGCTCACCCTCAAGTCATAAAGCAAAGAAACATAAAGTAAAGACAAGGTAGATGAAAATGGGTGTTGCCCTTGGAGTATAGGGCTCACCACAAGAAAAACTTCAAAATCTCGATTAGCCGTCTAGCGGAGGATAAAAGTCACCTTCAGCCCCTACATGGTTAGAGCATGTAGACAAAGAGTATGGGTTAGCACAATAAAGCACTAAGTATACGGGCATGCAAATGCATATGCACATGAACCTATAGACAACCTAGATGACGAGGGAACATACATAGAAAGAGAATATAAGGATGAATAGTATATCAATATGCCATGATAACCATGATGCATGAAATTTCATAATACTTATAGTATAGAGGGGATGTAACCATACCCGACATCCAAACTCATGTGAGCTATAACATGAACTTTCCCGATGAGGCCTTCCATCGGATCAGAGAAGATTACTTGTCAAAGGTAATCTACACCACACCTTACGAGCCTTCCATTTTGGTGTGATGGTGACCTTCCTTACGACCTGATCATTTCAGAAGGATTTACATAACATATCATATCATAGCATACCTTAAGGACCTCCCATTTCGGTAGCATACCTACATTAGCACGTAGTTTTGGGAAAGGAGTGAGACCCTTAGGGATAGTCCACTTACTACTCCAATTCTTCTTGGTACTAAGTCACATCCCACAAGAATATGTATACATATACATGCTTTAAAATGGAAACTTGACACTTGAACATCAAACCATATATACTTGCGCTTAAAATCCAAAATTCACTTTCATTACTTTCATGCATACTTAGCAAGAGTCAAATAGATTTCATGTCAAACTTCATGCTTAAGAGTAGATCCATACTTGCCATATCATATCATATCATATTGGTGTAAGCACCCATGTTTGCTCAAAGAGCCATATCGTAGACATTATGTGATCGCATTCTTGTCATAATCCAAACTTATTTCAAATCATAGTCATAAACATATTTGGGACTTAGCCCACATCATAACTTTTATGAAAATCCATGATCATGCATGCAAATGCCATGAGTGACAATGAGAATAACATGGGTACTAGAATTCATTCTTTAAATTCAAATCAAGAGTATTCCATAAGAAATTCAAGTTAAATCAACATTTAAATCATCATTTAAACACTACCCATGCATAGTTCAAGAGTAAGAGGATATGCATAATTTGACCTTCATCAATTTAAATTAAATTTCATAGAATTCAACTTAAATCAACTTTTAGATCACCTTATTTTTACAGCTCACATCTCAATTCAATTAAATGTATCAAAATTTAAAGAACCCATAATTAAGGAAAACTTAAATTCATAGTTTAAAGAAAATGGTTCTTGGGTCTTCATGGATGAAAAGGAATCCATGAATCAATCCCACAAACCTTGAGATTAGTCAAGAGAATTGGATGAGTTTGCAAGAAAGACTATTTATCCCAAATTTCTTCAAGCTTTCGTCAATGGAGGTCAAGAAGATTGAGAGAATTTTTGTGAGGATTGAAGAGTGTTAGAATGAAATAAAGGGGATTAGGGTTTGATTTAAGGGTGTTAGGAGACCTTAGAAAGGCTAAAGGGGGCATAGGATTAGACCAAATTACAAATTAACCATTAATAAAATGGACTAAGTCACAGAAACTTTACCTCACGAAAGCTGCCCAGGTGTCGTCTAGAGGCTCATAGACCGTGAAACTATCCGTGAGACCTCACTTGGTCTCGTGTCACGACCCGGATAGGGGGCCTAAATGTGACATGGCGAAAGAGGACCCAAACACCCTCGATCAAGCCATCATAACATCATTACACACATCATCGGATCGGTAACACGGAAGTTAAACACATAGCACGTAAATTCTAAGAAATGGGGACTCAGGACTCAAGCTATGGGGACAATACAGGAATGGGACAAACATGCTTACACATAGCACATAGTCAATCATAATATCCGATCATGTAAGTCAATATCACAACAAGAGGACAAAATCATAAATCAAGTGAAATAATATCATATTAAATAGCCAAATATCCAACATACAAGTCAAATGTACAAGAGTATAGATTTGTCCAACAATGCCTCTACCTAAATGAGCGGGGCCTCGACAAGTTTGAGGCTCACCCTCAAGACATGGAAAGTAAATACATAAACTAAAGTGGTAGATAGATTGTGGCTATTGCCCTTGAACAAGAGGGCACACCACTAGCAAGTCTTCAATAGTATCTCAAGAGTCGTCCGGTAGAATATAGATGTCACCCTCGGTCCCTACATGGTTAGAACATATAGACAATAATATGGGTTAGCACAATTAATGTAACAACCTGAACATTTTTGAAATATACTTATGGTTGGCATTCTATGATGTACTGCAAGCCATGGTTGAGTTTTGGTAGCCACGGGTTGAGTTTAAGTGGCCAAATGTAAATTGGACTAGTAATTGGCCTAGAAGGACAGTTTTGGCAGCATACTTCAAATAGTCATAACTTTTGATGTGGGATGAACCATGTGAGATACCTCATATTAAATTGAAGAGATTTGAATTATCTTTGCAACACAAGTAGTTTCACTCAATTTGGAGTTCGGATGAGGGAGATATAGACAAAACAGTGAGACTGTCTGAAATTTGGAAGCCATTGGAGATAGGCTCAGAAAGTGGCCAAGGACATCGACACGGACCATGAAACTCTGCACGGTCCATCTAGGTTCCCGTGAGGTGTCACAGTGAGATTGGGGTGGCCTGGAACCACTCCAAAGCCAAGTCTAACTCAACGTGACCATGGATGGTCCGTATGGAGCTAGACGGTTCGTCCACTGTCCCGTGAAGGTGGACAGTGGCTAGGCCAGGGCTTGGCCATGGTTTTGAGGACAAGTATGGTTAGACGGTGCATTGCACAACCAGTCTTAAGTTGAACGGACCGTTTAGTTATTCGTGAAGTGTAACAGAAAGTCCTTCGAGAGTTCGTGTGGAGATTTGGCTAAGTGCCACTGGACGATCAAGTTGACGAGCCGTGTTCATGTACACGGCACTGTAGCAGCTGTTTGGGCACTGCGTACAGTTAAAAGTTCCATCTTATTGATGGTATTTTCGTGATTTAACATTTCCCTAAGCGCCCTTTTGGTCCCCTAAGGTATCCTAAACCCCTCAAACATTCCCTAAACCCTATTTCATCCATTAGAACTCTCCCACACTCTCTCTTAAAATCCTAAGACACTCTTGACCTCCATTGAAGCTAGCTTGTAGAATTTGGGGAAGAAGACTTGATTAAGCTTGATCTTATTAGCTAGTTGCTTGGATTAAGGTATGTGGGACTTGATTCAAGGATCTTCTTTCATCCTTGAAGATCCTAAGTACCCTAACCCTTTTAAATTAATTTTAAGCTTTCCAATTAGTTATTGGTTCTTCCAATATTGTTGTAGATTAGTGTTGGGACTTGAGTGCTGTAGTATTTAGGTGAT
>JBCEWC010018290.1:0-12045 GCA_038996855.1 Solanum aculeatissimum
CTAGCCCAATTTGCATTCGGCCACTTAAACTCAACCCGTGGCCACCAAAACTCAACCATGGTTTTTAGTACATCATATAATGCCAACCATAAGTATATTTTGAAAATTTTCAGGTTGTTACAAGAATGTTAAAAAAATCAAGCAAATTGCCCCTGTTCAGGTGGTTCCTCAGATCCTTGCTCATTAATTCCACTACAATGCAATCATTCCATACAAGGATGTATGGAAGCCCAAAAATTATGGTGTTTTTCTTATTCATCAGCCTGGAATCTCATTAGGATGAAGAAGGATAAAGATGTAATTAACTCTCATACCTTGAACAATTATATCCCTTTCAAATGCTCTTTCTTTTTATAGAGAACCTTGAGGGGTAAGATTCCAACCAATGAAAAGATTATCACCTTTGCTCAAGAACTTATTAGTTGTTCTTGTTGTCATGTTCCTTGGCAGGATATTATTGATCAGATCTTTGTCGTTGGGCACTTTGAAAGGCATCTATGGGATTTTTTTTTGCTAATTATGTTGGAATAGATAAGAGTTATTAACTCTTAAGAAACTTGGTTATGAGATGGTGGTCTTATAAAAGAAATAATGATGTACATAAGCTAATCCTCCAAGCCATTCCTATCTTCATCTACAGGAACATACGGAAAAATAGATGTGCAAGAAAATATGGTAGGAAATCTTCTAATATTACAAGGGTTAAATATGTTATTTTCAGAGATATCTCCAACCTTCTCTTTACTGCCTTTCCTTATATCAATTAGCCATCCAACTAGCAAGAGTTATTTAGGATGATTGAGGGGTGTGTCCATGAGATGAAAGTTTCCAAAGTGTGCTAGCAAATACCTTCAACTGATATGGTCAAGTTGAATACTGATGGTAGTGCAATGGATAATACAACAATATTGGTGTTGGTGAAATATGTAGGAACTACATAGGTGACCTAAGTTTTCATACTCTTCTCCTATTAGGGTTGATACCAACAATCAGACTGAATTGGAAGCTGAACTTTTTGGTCTAACTTGGTAATTTCAGTTAGGCTACAACAATATAGTGTTAAAATTGGATTCTAAATTATCTGTAAAATGGATCAGGCAATAACTTCAGCCTCCTTGACTCACTATACAACTTATTACCATGATCCATAATCTTAGCAGCCAAATTTAGTATTTCAGATGCACTAATACATATAGGGAGGCTAACTTTGTTGCTGACAGACTATTTAAATATGCTCACAACATTACCTCTCCAAAGATATTCTTTACAGTTCATCAATTACCAAAGGAAGTCAAAGCTCATTTTGCCATGGACAAATATGGCATGCCTTGTTTCAGAAGGAAAAAAGTTAAAAAGAATTAAAAAACCAATGTGAGTAGTGAGTTATTTATTCAAAGGATTAGTAGATCTGATCTTTAGTTAGGATATGTCTAGTTGTTGTCATAGCTTAAGTGATTATGTGTTTTCTCTTGACATAGCTTAAGTGAATACGTATTTTCTCTTTTGTTTGTTTTACTTTGTAAGGGGATAGTCTCCCTTGTTTATTTCTTTCCTAGACTAGATGTAATGAGAGGAGTGCTCTCTTATATTTTAGTTTAGGTTTGGCCTTTTTTTAGTAATGAGAATGAGTTGGCCAACCTTAGTAGGTTGGCCGACTTACAAACCACCATAGGATCAAAGTTAAGGTTTATGTCTCCCTCCTTGTACTATGCTTTTTATTATTATTAATGCTAAGGCCTGAAGGTGTTTCTCAACCCCAGACCTATCACAAGGGTCATTAAAATTAAAAAGAAATCCTGAATGAACCAATTCTTGAATTGGTAGGTAGTGATTCAGTGTTTAAAGTTCAATTGATTTATTATATGAAGACCCAAAAAATAATTTTCAAGGGGTGTATTTATCATATTGTGAGGGTTAGGGAGGTTAATTCTGAACCTCCTACTCTTGAGTTCCCCATTGTGAATGAATTTTTTGATGTCTTTCCTAAAGATTTACTCAATATTCCTCCCAAAAAAGAAGTGCACTTTGGTATAAATCTTCTCTCAAATACCCAACCTATATTTATCCCTCCCTACAAAATGGCCTGATAGAGTCAAAGGATTAGTTGGAGGACTTGTTGGAAAGGGTTTTATTAGACTAAGCACTTCACTATGGGGTGCTCCTGTGTTGTTTGTGAGAAAGAAGGATAAGTCATTTTTAATGTGTATAGACCATATAAAATTAAACAAGGTTACTATAAAGAATAAGTATCCACTACCAAGGATAGATAATTTATTTGATTAGTAGCAAGGGACTACTCACTTCTCTAAAATTGATCTTTCTTTCAGCTACCATCAATTAAGGGTATGAGAATATGATATTCTCAAGAAAACCTTTTGGATAAGGTATGGTTACTTTGAGTTTGTGGTTATGTCATTGGATTTCTTATGCTCCGGGGATGTTTATAGATCTTATGAATAGGGTGTTCAAACCTTACCTCAACACTTTTGTTGTGGTCTTGATAGATGACATCCTAATTTTCTCTCATAGTGAGGAAGAGCTTATTGATCATGATGGTTGTGCTTTACATTTTGAGGGATAACAAATTATTTTCAAAATTTAAGAAGTGTAAGTTTTGGTTGAAAGAGGTGGCATTCCTTGGTCATATAGTCTCCAGTGATGGAATTAAGGTTGATCCAAAGAAGACTAAGGTGGTGAGGAATTAGCCTATACCATTATCACCTTCAGATATTAGGAGCTTTTTGGGTTTGACTGGATAATATTAAAGGTTTATTGAGGGGTTCTCATCCATATATGCACCTTTGACCAAGTTAATCCAAAAGAAAGTGATATTCCAATGGTTGGACGAATATGAGAAGAGTTTCCAGATTTTGAAGGACCATCTCATATCGTCTCCTATTTTGACACTATTGAAAAGTTTAGATGGGTTTGTGGTGTATTATGATGCTTCTTGTGTTGGTTTGGGTTGTATTATAATGCAAAATATTATGGTCATTGAATATGCTTCGAGGCAACTAAAAGTGCATGAGCGGAATTATCCAACCTATGATCTTGAATTAGCGGCTGTGGTGTTTTTTGACATCATTATCATTATAGGGTATATGTTGATGTATTCACTAACCATAAGAGTTTTCAATATGTGTTCCATCAAAGAGACCTAAATTTGAGGCAAAAGAGATGGCTTGAACTTCTTACGGGTTATGACATGAGTGTGCAATATCATCTGGGCAAGACAAATGTTATAGTTAATGCTCTCTGTAGACTATCTATGGGTAGTGTGGCTCATGTGTATAAGGCTAAGAGTGAGTGGGTGAAAGATGTGCACCGTTTGTCATGCTTGGGTGGTTAGATTGAGTGACTCTAATAAGGATGGTATCCATGTGCAAAATTGGGCTGAATCACTAGTGGTGATAGATATCGAGGCAAAATAGGACATGGATCCTGCATTGGTGGAGTTGAAGAAAGTGATTGCCGAAAAGAAGATAGAGGTTTTTTCCTAAGAAGTAGATGGTGTGTTTCTCTACCAAACTAGTTATGTGTCCGAGATGTGGAGGGTTTAAGGGAGATGATTCTAAGAGAAGCCCATAACTCTCCATATTCCATACATCCCAGATCCACTAAAATGTATCGAGATTTGAAGGAAGTGTATTGGTGGAATAACATGAAAAAGGATATACCGAGGTTAAAGTCAAGGAGAACTTGACCTATGAAGAAGTCTCAGTTTAATTTTAGATCGACAAGTAAAGAAAATATGTAACACAGAAGTCACATCGGTTAAAGTCCATTGGAGGGACTAACATGTTGAGAGTGCAACAAAGGAAGCAAAATTGGATATGATGCGATGATAACCTTATTTAGTCCATTCTACTAATGCCTAAAGTAATAGGTTCTTCATGCTCAAATGGTCCAAATTATTTCATTTTTGCATTTTCATGTCATAACAAGCATGCAAGTTCATGAAATTGGTTTTAAATGATGTTTATTGCAAAGTTTTGAAGGTTTTACAATTTTGATATTAAACTTGCAATTTTGCACTCATGTTGCGCTATTGATGTTAATTTTTCGGAGTTCAAGTGAGCTCTCATCACATTCCAGGACGAATAGTCCCAAGAGGTAGATATTGTAATGTCCCATACTTCAAAAGATTTAATCAAGGCTTGAAAAGGTATTGTCCAAAAAATTTACCTTAGGGTTCCCACCCAACACCCTTCATGGATAGTAGGTGCACACCACTATCCATGAAAGGGGTTGTGGAGGGTTCCCTTGGCTATATTTTAGAGGTTGCCAAGTGGGGTTCACTCCACGGACCCTCCATGGGTCATGGTCCACACCACGACTCGTGGATTGGTTCTTGGTGAGGAAACACCCTAGTCCCTCCACCTCATATAATTCATAAAGCACACCACGAGCTGTGGTGCCTACCATGGCTCGTGAAGGGTGTCATGAAAGGACTCATCCAGTGATCTTTGAGCACTTAATTAAGGACTTTTTGATCTTTTCTCCCATATATGATTTAATGTTTTAGGCCTCTTTTTTGACATTTTACCCCTCCCATGGTATTCTAACTAACCTAAGTCCTCCATTTACTCTTATTTTCCTAAATATATAATTCTCTCATCAAACTTCACTCTCAAGTCTTCTCTCAAGCTCAAGTTTAGAATTCACTGAAGCATCCTTAGGTTTTAAGTTTAATTCATCCTTAGTCCTTTAATTCTCCTTAAGGTATGTGAAATTCATCCATGGGTACCTTTCACCTATGGAGCTCAATCTATTTTCTTACTGTTTCATCTATTTTCTAGTATGATCAAATTATGGTTTTCATTACTTTAATTTCAAATGATACTATTATGACATGAATTCATTTTTATGATGAAACATGTATGAATTACTTCCAATTTACATGAATTACATGATATTTCACAAGCATGCTATGTTGATTATGAAATTTATGAATGGGTCACTTCAATTATGCTTCAAATGATCTTCAATTTAGTGATTATACATGTATTTACTCAATTATCATGATTTTGGACTTGTTGGTTATGCACCCGCGCTATTCTCTCATTTCTCATCACATGATCATGCATGTACAAGGTTTTTAAACAAGCTTATGATTATGAATAAGATATTTGAAACTTGAGGTTGACCTAGTGTCTCTACGGGGAGATTCAGGATTTCGAGAGGCGACCTAAGATCCTTGTGTGTGATGAATAGCGGATTTAGGATCTTGAGGTTGATCTGGGGTCCCTACTAGGAGATTCAAGATTTCAAGAGACGACCTAGAACCCTAGTAGGAGATTTTGTACCTTGAGGTTGACTTGGGGTCCCTATAGGGAGATTCATAATTTCTAAAGGCGACTTAGGTCCCTATTATGAAATGAGCTACTCTATAGATGATGTTATTAACTATGAGATTTATGATCAAGCTTATGATGTTGTTATAGAAGAATATTTTATGATACATTATGATGATTTATGATGTTTTATGACAAGTATGCCTTCATGTATATATTATGTATTATGTGAGATATTGACTTAGCACCAAGAGGACTTTAGGATTATGGCTCACCCATTACTTGAGGCATGAATCACTAAAGTAAATCCCATTTTCCCTAATTACGTGCCATTTTAGGTATGATGATGTTCCCAATATGGATTGCAATTGGATCCACAAAGCTTAAAATATTATGTGTAGAGTTTTACCTTAGCAAGTAGACTCCCCTTTGTTCGATGTAGGGGCAATACCAGAATTCCATATTATAGCTTGCATGGTTTTGTTGTCAGTTATAGTGATATTTTCACATATGTTGATGTACTATGATATCATGCATCATTACACTTAGGGCATATTGGTATGATTACTCTTTCCTCTACTTTGATTCTATATATATGTGTGTTCTCTTGCTCATGTATCATTATTATTCAATTATTGATATTACTTACTATATTGTGTTGTATGCCCACATACTTCGTACATTCAAACATACTAATGTATACTCTATGCCTACTTTATATTGCAATGTTGGTGCAGGTGGCCATCTATCTCCTTATCTTTGTAGCTAGATTTGGACTGTTATTAGAGACGAATTGGGTAAGTTCTCATGCTTCTAGGATGAAACCTACTACTATTCAGCTTGTAAGTTATGTTTGAGAAAGTATTTTTTTTTCATTAAGGGTGAGCTAAGGGCATTTTTTAGCGCCCACCCAGTTATGATTTAGAGACTTGTTGGACATGATGCATCACTCCTTGGCTTGTACCTCTTATGATTTTCATGCTTTAGTTTATTGATATGTATTGGTTCGGCATGTTATTCTCTTCTTATTACCTTGAATGCTTGTGATATGCTAAGAAGGATAGTTTGTGATTTCCTCGAGGATCTCATTCGTCGTGTTACACCTAGGGCCTAACTTGGGTTGTGACACGGCTAGTTTTAAATTATGGTTTCGTAAGGGCATTTGGATCTTTTCTCTAATTCCCAAACTTCTTTTTTTGATGATTTCTAGACTAAATTACCCTTGTAATGTTACCCTAACCTATCTAAGGTCTTCCAATTACACTTCAAACACTTAGACTCGAATTTACTCCTTCAAATGACTCTCAAGCTCAAGTGAAGAATTCATTCAAGAACTCTAAGTTTCAAGCCAAGTTCATATTTAATCCTTCCATTATCATCAAGGTATGTGGGTCTTCATCCATGGGTATGTAGTGACCTTGCTGGTCATTTTTGAGCTTATCTGTGAAAATTACTATTTTGCCCTTTCGTAAGTTGCTTTGGACCTATTTTGAACTATTTGTATTGTTAGAGCTGAGATCTTGCATTTTAAAAGTAGAAAATATGAGTTTCATGTTTCTTTGCTAAAATATGTAGCTACTATAGCAGCAACATGTGTTCATACAGATACAGATTATAGCCCATTAATGACAGATATGTTGTGCAATCCTTATGAAAGCATTTAAGAACAAGTTTATAGTTTCATGGATTTTAGGTTGCAGTTTCTATTTCAGTTTCGGGACTCACTTAGCTGTAATGATTAGACAAGATTCAAGTACATATTCATAATTTTATTTAGTTTAAGTGATTAGATGAGAACTTTTCATCCTATTTCCTACTGCTATACAAGTGAAAATACATCAGTTTCCTCCAAGTTCCACTTACAGCCAACTCTCTGTAGAATGAGATGCAAATCACTTTTCTATAGTAATAATCATCATCTCACCTCATTTCATTTTCAATCAAGAAAACTAACAGGAGTGCTCACATTAGTACATACAACATACATACTTATAATTAATATACCCAAGTGTACCGACATAAAAAAACAGAAAACAAATCGAGAATAGGGCAAAAATACATACTCATATAGTAGTGCAAATTAAAAAATGGGGAAATACATAATAGGGCAAAAATCAAGCGTTTCACATAGAAATTCATTATTATAACTAAAACAATTACCTTGAAGAGCCAAAAATTCCAAGTTCACATCCGAATATAACATTGGCAACAGGTCAGAACAAGCAATAAAAAGAGAAGACTAATCTTGTTGTTCTATGATCAATCCAAAGAAACCTAGATTACCTCTCGATAAATTGGGAAGAAAGAGAAGTATGTATCTCTATCTACTAAATCTCCTCTAACAAATTTGGAACAAACACACAATTCTATGCTGATTTTACTCTAATAGAAGGAAGAGAAGAATTTAGCACAATTTCCACCAAGCTTTGCCTAATTTTCTCTAATTGCACCGGTGATATGCTTCCTACGTGCTTGATGAATTCTCCAAGAGTCTTACAAGAATAGTGAAACTAGAAACATCGACTATCAGATTGTGTTTTCTGCATGAAGGGGAGGTGTGGGTGGGTGCTTAGAGAGACGTGCGTAGTTGGGAAAAATAAAAAGGAAAATTATTTAGTGTTGAGAAAATAAAGAACGAAACTATTAAAATAATATCACTTTTAATGTTTTATTATTATTAACAACTGGATTTTATTCCTTTTAACCTTCGGATATATGTTATTCTATCATTAATGTTTAATTGAAAGCTGATTTTTTACAATGGAAAAAATGTGTCACTATAAATACATTTTTAATGATCAAATTTATATCCATTAAAAGTGAAATTTCTTATAGTGATAGAAGGAGTTCATTGGATTTCATGTAGTAACTCATATGGTCTTATATGTCGTTTACGATCTCCTCCCACGTACGTATGATGACAAGAATATCTTTCGTGTATATTTTCATCAAAGCATTTCTCATGCATGTCATACTGATCTTATTTCTATTGTATATGATTATGCATCTTCTTTATGTAGCTTATGATTTGTTGTTGCATTGCATCCCATATACTGATACATTCAAAGTACTAATGCATACTTTTTACGTACATGATCTAACCATGTAAGGACCAGAGCACTTTCTCATCCACCTCCTCGTGGCTAGGTTGGTTCTTGAAGACATTGGGTTGTGGTGAGTCCTCTAGTTCGAGGGAAATACCCATTTTCTACTTAGCTTTCTATGTTGAGACATTAATACTTTACTTCTTATTTTCAGGGTGAGCCCAAGACATATCTTGGCCCCCATCCTACTCATGATTAAACGTATTAATGCATACTTATGCTATGTACGCACCATGTGATGTTTAAGATTCTATGGAGATTTATCCCTTGTATGTTGATGCTTATGAGATGGTAAAATATTCTAAGTACCTGCTCCCTATAAAGTGTGTTCTATATCCGTTTTTCCTTAGTATTGTTTGATGAGATTGAATGATGTTCAGTTAAATTAATCGATGCTTGTATTATATACCGCAACCAAGGATGTGCTTAAGAATTCTATGAGGTTTGATTAGGATTTCTTTGGGTTCCCATTCGCCATGTTGCACCTAGGTCCAATGCTTGGATTGTGACACAGACTGAGTAAAAGCAGTAAATAAAGTAGGGATAAACCAGAATGTAATTTTATAATAGTTGTCTACCAAAAACCAGGTAATGTATAATGTATATCTTTGCCAATGAATGTAAACAGCATTCAAACAATAGTAGAGTGATGTATGTAGGTGTAAGGCACTAGCGACTAAGCCTGTACGTCAACCAAGCCCCCATATGTCCAGAAGGTACACCCATGTACACAAATAGTGTAAGGTAAGTATATTGGTAACCGGTCTAAAAATATTACATAACCAGAGGATGACCCAAAGTGACTTCAATCCTGATCACATAGGGACTTTAACCCCTAATCATATAAAGAATTTAACCATGATCGCATAGAGACTTAACTCGGAGCATATAGGGACATTAATCTTGATCGCATAAAAAGTTTAACCCTGAGCATATAGGGACTTTCACCCTTATCACATAGGGACTTTACCTCTAAGCATATTGGGATTTTAAACTTGATCATATAGGTATTTTAATCCCGATCACATAGCCACAACTCTAATAGAACTATCTAGCTGAAATTCCACAATACTGATACCAAGAAGAACCGAGTACTACTGAATAGAATCACTTAGGACAGGAAAGTACATGAGTGTAAGGTACTATCTAACCTAACCCAATATTCCCATTGGGTCCCCAAGCCCAACAGGTTCCCCCACACACCAAGTAGTCAATGACATAATAATATATCCTAACCACTCAACTGCATCTAAACCTGTAACCCAATTCTGAAGGCAGGAGGCGAACATAGAGCCTAGACCTTAAACTGCGAATGTAGCCCCATGAAGTACCCTGGTCTGGACTACACTTCAAAATATGCCCTGAACCAGACCTCATGCAATACCGTGGACCAAATATCAGGGTGTGGCAAACTCAAGCAATACCTTGGACTAGATATCATGGCATAGTAAACTTAGGCAATACCCTAAACTAGATAATAGGGCATGCTTAACTCAGGCAATACCCTAGACTGGACATTAGGGTAGGGTGAACTCAAACAATACCCTAGATTGGACATCAGGGTGCGCCAAACTTATGCAATACCCTGGATTGAACATCAGGGCATGGTAAACTCAAGCAATACCCTGGATTGGACATCAGGGTGCGGCAAGCTCAGGCAATACCTTGGACTGGACATCAGGATAGGGTGAATTCAAGCAATACCGTGTATTGGAGATCAGAGTGTGACAAACTCAGGCAATACCTTAGACTGTAAGCATAAGGCTATGTTCTAGATTCGAACATAAACTGTGGACCGGACATGAGCTCGCATCGGTGATGCATAGGGTGCAACTGAAACTGTACTCTACCTGACCTAAGTATGCTAATCCAATCTAAAAGAACATACACCTTTCAAGTCATGCCAGTCACCAATATAAATGTCTACCTGAGCACTAGTCAACTTGTGGGGTGTCACATACCCTGTAGACAACAACCGCAGCAGTCACCAGTCTGGTCCCCTACCCCAGAAAGTAGCTTGATGGCCAAACCACTCCTAAGGCGAATAGTGCCCTAGGGGCCGACCCGACACCTACCGGCTGAGACTCCCGCGCAGTTGCGCGCACGTGAAAAGGCTTACCCCGCAGGCTGACTCTTCCAATTCAACTCTATCAAAGGAGAACAAAAGTTGGGATTACGACTTGCTTAGTGCAGGGCTGCTTGTCGTGATTGGTTGGACACTCTCTTCGTCTAAGGTCTTAGCTTGGTCTGTGGGTCTAGGGCATCACTAGCCTAAACCTAGACTAAGTCAAAACAACAATAGATAATCACGAGAACAGTAAACAGTCAGAGTACCACCAGAGCATAGCGGATAACTGGTGTAACAACCATCAGTAGCTTCAACATGATAATAAATACTCTGTCAGCCCAAATAATTAGGAATGTAACAGGTAATCAACATACTAATTACAAGTATTCTCAACAATCGTCAGATATTCTAAAGTACAACAGATACTCGATAAACTAATCACTAGTAGGCTCCTTATACATCTATATGCATACAAGTATATACCACATTCCTAGTCACATTCCTCATCGTGTATCACAACTCAGTCACAAGTGAAGTACCATAAGCAAGAAAGGTTACACAATACCAATCAAATACATGTCGACCCTAATTAGGCCAAGATCCAACAATTACAACATCTAATAGGTCGACCACAACAATAGAGCACCTAATAGATCAAATTCTAGCAATTATGGCACTTAATAAATAAACCAAAACAAATAAGGCCTCATCATACTTATAATAGACAATAGATACAACAGACACAGGTTTGTCCATCATGTCAATAATAGTTCTTTCAATCCCATCTAATTAGAAGTACAACAATCAATCAATACACTGTAGAAAGTCAGTATATCAGTCTCAATGGGATCCTTAAAAGTCAAATAATCACTCTATCATCTTAGACAACAAAACATACAATAGGGAAACAATAGGCTAGTTACATGTGCCCTCAATATGCCATAAATATCAAGGTCATCCCAAACAATATTTACATATTCTAACTCAATCTAACAAGAAATGAAGACCTAGCCTACCTAAATGTTGATCACGTATTCTCTTGTCAATCCATGGGGATTGTACTCCTTTTAGCTGTCACGACCCGGTTATGGGGTCTAGACGTGACATGGCGAAGGAGAACCCGAAGGCTCTCGATCAAGACATCATAGTACCATACTAACCCCCTTTACTCAAGATTTGTGGAACCATAACACATAGCTTAATAACATTCAAAATATTCAATAACAAGTCCAATATCTAAACATGATTAAATAGTAACTTAAGTCATCATTTAAGATAACAGTAACGTCATAGGTCCAACACATGCCACTACTGAAGTGATAGGGGCGACGACAAGTCCGGGCTCACCCTCAAGAGTCTAACTAAAACAGAAATAAACCACTAAGGCTAGAGGATAAAAGGCTATTGCCCTTGGAAGAACAGTTCACCACAACAAATAGCTTCTAGATCAAAGCTCGTCAGTAGGAAGATAGAACTAGTCCCCTGCACCTACATGAGTAGAACATGTAGACAAAAGTATGGGTTAGCACAATAAAGCACTAAGTATGCAGGCATGCAATGCATATGACATGGAAGCGTG
>JBCEWC010018291.1:0-12044 GCA_038996855.1 Solanum aculeatissimum
TTAAGATTTTAAAATTTTAAAATAGTTTAAAATTTTTATTTATGGGGGGGGGGGGGGAGTGTGAGCTTGGTGGGATAGAGACTTTTCAAATTTGAATTTTTTTTTAAAAAAAATTTAATTTTTATTGTCGAGGGGGAAAGGGGCGAGGGAGGGAGGCTTGTAAGAGTTTTGGGGGTGGGGAGGGTTGGTAGGGGATAGAGGTACGGACAGGATAAACAAATAAGATTTTAAAATATTTTTCCAAAATAAAATCTAAAAAAAATTTTGTAGGGTGGAAGGTGGGGTGATAGAAGCCTTTGTAAGAACTGCAAGGTTATTCCAAGTGAAAATATTTCCACTCAACATAGACTTCTAGTAATGGATTTAAGAGATTAAGAGAGAAAAGAAGAAGGGGGTTATACATGCCCAACCGAGGATTAGATGGGGAGGTCTGACTCCTACCCTTTCACGAGAGATGGAAGAAAAGTTGAGTAATTTGGAGGCTTGGAGTAGTGGTGAAAATGTGAACAATATGTGGGACAATACTATTGGTTGCATTAGAAAAGTAGCTACCGTGGTACTAGGGATTTCGCGAGGGACCTTTGGTGGACATCAAGACAATTGGTGGTGGAATGACGAAGTCCAAGGCAAAGTGAAAGCTAAGAAGATTGCTTATACGAAGTGGTTGGAGTGTAGGAATGAGGATGAAAAGTGAAGGCTTAAGAGGATCTGTAAGATGACTAAGACAAAAGCGAAGATGGCAGTGACGAGTGCTAAGACAGCAGCGTTTGAGCGCCTATATGAGGAGCTAAATGATCAAAGTGAGGACAAGAAATTGTATAGGCTAGCTATAGATAGGGAAAGGAAAGCTCGCAACTTAAACCAAGTGAAGTGTATCAAGGATGAAGAAGGTGAAGTGTTGGTGGATGAGACTTCCATTAAGTTAAGGTGGCAAGCGTACTTTCATAAACTCTTAAACAGAAAAAGAGATAGAGATATTGAGCAGGGTAAGTTGGCACACTTCGAAAGTCATTGAGATTTTGGTTATTACAGGTGGTTCAGAGTTGAGGAGGTTAGATGTGTTATTAGTAGGATAAAGAGAGGGAGGGCGATCGGACCCAATGAGATTCCGGTAGATTTTTGGAAGAACATGATCAAGGATGGCACAGAGTTATTGACAAGATTATTCAATGCTATTATGAAGACTGCCAAGATTCCTGATGAATGGAGGAGTAATATGGTTCCATTGTACAAGAACAAGGGTGATATTCAAAATTATAATAATTACAGGGGTATCAAGTTGTTAAGTCACACTATGAAAATCTGGGAGAGAGTGGTGGAGATGAGGGTGAGAAAAGAAGTGCCTATTTTCTAAAAAGCATTTTGGATTCATACTGGGGAGATTAGTGGAGAAATATAGGGAAAGAAAGAAGGACCTTCATATAGTGTTCATTGATCTCGAGAAGGCTTACGACAAAGTTCTAAGGGATGTCCTATGAAGGTGTCTTGAGGTGAAATGTGTCTCAATGGTATATATTAGGGTGATAAAGTACATGTACGACGAAATCAAAACTCGAGTAAGAATGATAGGAGGAAACTCAGAGTATTTTCCTGTCGAGATGAGACTTCATCAAGGATCTGTGTTGAACCCTTTTTTGTTTGCCTTAGTGATGGATGAGTTGACGCGGTTTATGCAGAAGGAGGTTCCATGGTGTATGCTTTTTGCAGATGACATAGTACTGATTGATGAGACTCAGACAAAAGTTAATGATAAATTGAAGGTTTAGAGACACGCTTTGGAATCTAAAGGATTCAAATTGAACAGGACCAAAATAAAATACTTGGAGTGCAAATTTAGTGTTGCGAGGGATGAAACAGTCATTGATGTGAGGCTTGCTATTCAACCTATTCCCAAGAGAGAAAACTTTAAATATCTTGGGTCTATCATTCAGAGTAGTGGCGATATCGATGATGATGTCACACATCATATTAGGACAGCATGGACGAAATGGAGGCTTGCCTATGGAGTATTGTGTGATAAGAAGATGCCACCTAGACTCAAAGGTAAATTTTACAGAATGGTGGTTAGACTGTCTTTTTGTATGGGGTAGAGTGTTGGCCAATCAAAAACTCACATGTTCAGAAGATGCAAGTCGCATAAATGAGGATGTTGAGATGGATGTGTGGTCATACCAAGAGTGATAAGATTAGGAATGAGACCATTCGGGAGAAGCTAGAGGTGGCCCCTATGGCTGATAAGATGAGGGAAGCGAGACTACGATGGTTTGGACATGTGCAGAGAAGAAGTACCAATGCTCCTGTTAGGAGGTGCGAGAGGTTGGTTATAGGAGTTACACAGAGGAGTAGAGGCAGACCGAAGAAGTATTGGGGGGAGGTGATCAAACAAGATATGGCGAATCTTGATCTTACCGAGGACATGAACTTGGATGGGAAGGAGTGGAGGTCGCGAATTAGAGTACCAGGCTAATAGGTTAGTAGGATTAGGTTGATGTCTGACCTTGGGGTATAGTAAGGTAGTAGGATTAGTCGTGTTTTTATATCATGTGTTGTCATTATTCATTATATACGTTGATTTTTGTCGTATTGACACACTATCATGTACTTTTTGTTATTAGTAGTTCTTCCTTTTTTTTCTTGTCCTTTCTCTTTTTTTCAATATCTAGTTTATTCTGCTTATGGATTTTTGTGACGAGAGTTCCCAGGAAATAATTTCTCTACTTTTGAGGTAGCGGTAAGGTCAGCGTACATTCTACCCTCCCCAGACCCCACTTGTGGGATTACACTGGGTATGTTATTATTGTTATTTAAATAAACTTTTTAATTTTTTCCAAAAGGTGGAGGTGGGTGGGGGGGAGGGTAGGTCGGCGTAGGGATGAAGTAAAAAAATTAATTTTCAAAATGTGAAATATTTTTTCAAAAATAAAATTTTAATCTCATTTTATTTTTTAAAAAATAATTTTTTATTTGGGGGAGGGGGGGGAGGGGGGTCGTCGTAAGAATGGGATAGAAAATATTTTAATTTGAGATTGGATGAGAGTTTTTTAGTTTTAGAAAGGAAGTCATTTTTCTTAAATTTGAGGAAAATGAGTTGTTTTAGAAAATATTTTTCAAAAACATTTAAGCCAACCAAACATGAGAAAATTAAAAAATATTTTCTCCATACCAAACACACCCCTAGTGTTATCATGAAACATTTTTTTGATATTGTAAAGGATCTTAACTAACTATAAATGAGTGGCATAAATAACAAGGTAATGACTAATTTACTTTTCATCCTCTATGTATGTAGCACCATAACTTTTTTTTTAAGTAAGATCAAGTCATCCTTCATATGCTATAACATTATACCTGATTATTTTTAATTAAGCATACGTGTTGAAGTCAATTTCTTAGTATGAGAATAGATTTGAAGATGAAGTGAGGTCACAAGAACCCTCTAGCAAAAAGTTGAATGAAAAACTTTCTTATCTATTGAGTTTTGATGTATGATTATATAAAAAACAATAAGGTAATTCAATGAGTTCAAATGTATATATATGTTACGATCACAAGAGATCTTTTTCATCAAGTCAAGTCCAAAGAATTTCTACCAACTAAATTTTCATACAAGTTTACATAAGGGTCAACTTCAAACGACCATAATTTCAAACAATCATATCTTCTAGAATATAAAGAGTTAGGTGGTCCATAAACTATCAAATTGAAGGTCTCGATTCTTATTTCCAACGCCACTAAGATTGCGTCAATTCGAGTTCATAGTAAAAAGCTATGATCATTTTACTGGAGACATGCAGAATTGTCTGAAGTCCGCGATAGCTCTGTGATGCGGAGTGGACACAGACTCTTCTGCCTAAGTTAAATGACGTCCCTTTATTACCTTTTAGGGCACTTTTGTCCTATAATGTTTGGGGAGGTTATTTTAATGTCCCAAAATATATAGAATATCAGTTTTTCATAAGTAAAACCCTCCCCTTCACTCATAAACTTGAACACTCAAGAATCTTCAAGAAACTCATCAAGTTAGGGTTATCTTTCAAGATTCGTCATCAATGTAAATTATACTCCATAAATTTCAAGTTTCCTAACCCAAATTTCTTCATCTATTAAGAATTTCTAAGAGAAATCTTAAATCATAACCTAGGGTTTCAAGAAAATAAATTCAAGAATTCCAAGAAAGGATTTCTTGATTCTTCTTCTTCAAGAATAAGGGTACTTCATCAAGAATTAAATCAAGAATTGAGAAATTAAAGAGAAAACCCCCAACCAATATTTTTTCAATTTCTTCCACTCTGAAGAAACTATATAAGAGAATTTATTTTCTCAAGAACACGCATCAAGGTACCAAGATCAAAGATTTCCTCCAAGAAAGCTAGTGTTCTTCAAATTTGATTGTAATATCAACTTTTCAGGTATGTAAGACTAACTTAAAGCTTGAAATTGTTCTTTCATGTGCCCTCAAAATTTGTGATAGGTTGATTGTAAGGAATTGAATCTCTATAAAGGCATTCTTGAGAATTTTCTTGAGTACTATACATTCTATTTAATATTTCATAATAAATATCTTTATGAACTTGTTTCTTGAGAAAATGATTTGAACTCCTATTTTAAGTATAAACCCTAAATATTTATCAATCTATATCTATATTACCTTAAAAGCATGAGCCTCCTAATTTAAAAGTTAAATTACCATAATACCCCAACTAAAAACACCCTAACTAAAATCTATATCTATATTCATATCTATATATATATATATATACTATATTAAAAACACTAACGCCCTTAGAAATATCATTTGAGTTTTTTGTCCTTCATTAAAAGACTCATCTTTAGAAAAAATCGTCTATTTCACTATTTTTTTAAGTTTATTATTTAATCTTTAATTTAGTTTCAACATTCACTTTTGGATTATAATTTCTTTATATTTAGAATTCACGTTTGATTTAGGACTATTTTGTTTAAATAATTGTCTAGGTTATACAAAAAGGAAAAGAAAGAACATTATTATTTTTCTAATATTTAAAACTTTGAAATTACTTAAAATTTTGACTATAAAATATTTTGTTAATAAAAGTATATAGTATAATAAATTTAAAAAGAAAAAACTAGTTTATTACGTTGTAGACATTAAACTATTTCTTTTATATTTAGGAGTCTCTTTTCACATTAAATTTTAATCAATTAATTATTCAACTTCTGACTGTTCAACTCCAAATTATTACTTCATGTATTCATAAACTATTAACTTATCTATATTATAAGTAATTGAATTGATATTTCTCATCTTTGTCAGTTTACAATAGATTAAACTATTGCATCAAGCTAATAATATTTATTCAATTTTATTTACATGAATATTATATTTATTTAATAATAAATATTATTTATACATAAATTTTAAATTAAAATGACGCATACATGCAAAGCACGTACACTGAACTAGTTACCTTAAAAGCACGAATCTCCTAATTTACAAGTTAAATTACCATAGTGTCCTCAACTAAAAACACCCTAATTAAAAGTTAAATTACTAAATTACCTTTCTTAAACCTAAATTTTTTTTGTATAACTTACACAAATCCCATTGTGTAAGGAGGAAATTTCAATTTTTCCCTATTCTTTTCAAATTTACCAAAAATCCCTTAAAAAAGTCACTTGTTGATACATGCTAATTGTAGTTATTCTCTCTTCCATAAATTAAGTTATTTAATGTCATTCAAACTCTTTCCATAAAAAAACTAACAGATTCCTTCCGAAAAAGGAGAGATAAATTTTGAACCATAAATTAAGTTAATTAATGTCAATAAACCTATTTTTCTTTTAAAAAAAACACATTGGATTCCTTTAGAAAAACAAATTCAAATTTTGAATTCAATATCATTGGATTCCTTTTCTATTTTCGTGGTTGATGCTACCGAAGAAATCATCGTTTGGTTAGTTTCATGTCTTCTTAGTTCCATTTGGTTAGTTTCGTTTTAAAAAAACAGAGAAGAGAATGTATGAATATATTAACTTTGTTGCGTCATTCTAAAATCTGAGAATCCGAACCTTTGATGGTGTGAATGAGAAATCCTTCTTCATGTATCAATTACCCAGATCAAGCACCTAATTTTAAGTATCAAGTATCTTCTAGACAAAAAAATATAAAACTTATGTCAGGTATCAATTATCAGTAGTTTGATAAGCACAAACACTCTTTCTTAAAGTATCAAGTATCTAAATGAAACACTTAATTTTAAGTATCAAATATTTATCATTCTAAAAAAAAAATAGGGAAATCCTTCTTCAAGTATCAACTAATAAATCCTTAATTTTAAGTATCAAGTATCTATCATTCTAAAAAACATGGAAATTTTTCTTCAAGTATCAACTGGTAAATCCTCTTCAATGAAGTCACCTTGAGGATTTTGAGCATCATCGCCAAAACAAAAATGATAGATCATTTTCTTGTGATTTCTCGGCCAATAATGGATCATTCATTTTTCAAAATTTGTTTTCATGAAAGTCCTCATCGTTGGAATCGGAATGGTACCGGTATGAAAATTTGGAATGAGGAATCCATATGTATCAACGATTGGACATGGACGACTGTTATGAAGAAGAAGATAAAAAATGGAAGACACTACGTTTTGGCGAAGAAATCAAAGACTTTTCGATTTCTTCCCTTTTTATTTAGTTGAAAATAATGATAAAAAAATTAAAATTGAAATTAATCGCGAAAAGATTGATTAGACAATTAAAAAATAGGAGAATTATGTAGATATTGATTAGAATACTTAAAATTAGGAGCAAATTTAGTACAAATTAAAGAGGAGTGAGAAATAATAGTCTATGTATCTGCAAGTTGGAGAGGAAAAGTAGAAATAAGAGATTTTTGTAATTTTTTAGAATGGTAGGAATTATTAGAAATTATGATAAAATATATTGTGTAGTTATATAATTTTTCCATTTTTTTTCTTGCAAGTATATTTAAAAAGACGCTTCATGTTATTGCCCTAACCTATGATAAGTCTGAAGTGACATGTTCTTTCTGAAAAGTTTCTTGTCGATAGGAAGGGATACACTTTGTTAAACAGAATTTATTATCTTAATGTGAATCCAGTGTTGATTGAAACTTTTCAACATCAAAAATTAAGTAGAGAAGAAGTATGAAGAAAATTCCATCTTGGTGGCAATGCTTCACACACATACACAAAAGCAACACATCCTGCACACTCTTTTGCAGAGACTAAATCATGAATTTGAACAATGATAACACAATGTGTTATTAAAATAGTGAATATCAATTTTTTTTCAATTTGAAAGCTTTTTTCGACCACTTCTCTCTTTATGTGTTATTGATTTATTTTTTATGTGTGCTTTCTCAGTATTTAAAGTTTGTCCTGATGTTATGTATCCGTGTTATATATTTACATTACATATCACTTGTATGGGTGGTCAATTTATATTTTATTTTTTGTTTTTTCCTCTTCACTTTTTATTATAATCATGTTTGAGAATTTATATAATTTTATAGTGTTAACATGTGGCACTACTTAAAATAATTATTTTAAGCACACATTATGGGTACGTGAGTGAATTTGTTTCTTCACCTTTTTAAGATTGACTTAAAAAAGTGTATTTGCTATTTGATTTTGTAATACATAAAAATATATTGGGTGTTTTTTGTGTGTATTTACATTATACACAACTAAATACTAATAGAGTACTAGTGATAGAGGGAGTTCCTGTTTAATTATTAAACTTTAATTTTTAAGTAATTTGAAATAATTAGCTTCCGAAAATGCAAAAAATATTTTTTAAAAGTGTTTCTTTTTAAGTTTAAATCCTTTAATTGCAATTATGTTTGCATTGTTACATATTTTTATAATTTTAAGAATTTCTCTGACCGATTTATAATATTTTTAGGATAAATCATGTCATGTTTAATTAAATTGTTTCATGTTGTTAACGCTTAAAAGCTCTTTAATTGATTTGAATTGATTTCTTCTCGTAGCCAAATTATTTGATTGAATTCGGTTTAATTACATTTTAATTAGTCATTAGTGAAATTCAATGGCTAACTTTTAAAACAATTTCACCTCTCTTAACTCTCTATGTTCAGACCCATTTTCAGTCTTTTCGGACCTATTTTGGGCCAATTTCTTGGCTCAAATTACAAAATACCTGACCCAGCCCAATTTCCTCTTAATTCAGCCCCACCCATACACAAATACAACATTACACTCATATATGGGGATGGCAATGGGGCGGTGTTTGAAGCCAGAATTTCTGGTCTCGAAGTTGAAATCTCCGAGAAAAGTCTTTGTTTCGTGGTAGGGATTCCTCCCAAGTCATTGGAGTCTCAGTTTCACTACTTCGGAAAAGGTAACGTCCACGTCTAAATTTCTCATTTTTTTTTATGATATATGTGACATTATGAGTACTGATATTAACTCGATATAGTTTGTTTGGCATGTTGCAGTCACTTTGATTTTCATAATAGCTATACAAGTTTCGAACTTGTGTATTCTCTTTTGTTCTTGTCTAGCTGATATCTGAAGTTTGAATTTGTTTCTCGTATTTCTTTTGTCCAATATCGAGTCTAATAATAATCTGTATGGATCTTGCTCATCCCTTTGTGTGTATGTCTTCATTGATTCTAACATGGTATTTATCTTGTATTGAATCCTTATCTTAATGTAATTTGTTAGCTCATTTACGTTGCTGGCATATCTATATATTGGTTTTCTACTAAGCTTTTAGTTCATTTGAGTTTGCTTGTATCTTCCTGTTCTTGGGGTGTTGCTTTCACTTATACAAGTTAAAAAGGTCAAGTTTTCTTAAATGTGTGATGTCGTGCTCTTGTTACATTGAAGATTAACGAGGAAAGTGTGGTTTCTGTTTTCTGTTTTTTTGTTTTCATCCCTGTACGTCATGGTTTAGCTGTTGTTAAGTTGATGTTACTATTATTACGTTGAGTTATAACAAAGTATGTTTTTTTGGGAGTATTAGCATGTACTAGAGTACCAATAGTTTAGAATATAGCCTCTTTACAGTTAGGGACGGCAACGGGGCGGTGCGGGGCTGGTTTAGAGCTATGTGGGGCGAATGCGGGTTTAAAGTTATTTGGTGCGGGGCGGGTGTGGGGCGGGTTGAAGTAACTTTTTGTAAGAATAATGCGGGGCGGGGTGGGTTGCGGGTTCAAAAAACCAAATAGAAATTCAAAGAAAATTAAATATTTGTAATTAGTAAAAATCAAAGGTATAAACTTTTTATATTAAACATTGACTTTAATTTTATTTTTTTCTAAAGTTTAAATTATACATGTCCGGTAAATTATTAGTTGTTAAAATATTAATTAGAAACTTTTAATTAACGATTAAGAAACAATTGTTGAAATATCAACTAAAAATAGTTAATTAGTGAAAAAGTAAAAAAAAATATGAATTCTAATTTTTCATATTAAATTCAATTAAAAAATAAAAGAACTTAAAAATTTAAGCAGGACGGGTCTATGCAAGGCGGGGTGGGCAAGTTGAAAATGAAAAAAGTCACCATGCGGAGCGGAGCAGGGCGGTTTAAAAAAACTGTGGGTTGAGCTCAACCCGCCCCGCACCCGCCCCATTGCCATCCCTATTTACAGTGTTGTAAATGAATCATCAACATGGTTTAATCTAGTACTAACAACTAAGTTGTCCTTGTTTCGTAGTTGCATGATAGGTATTATTTGGTTTTGATGAGCAAAGGACTGCATTTTGTTCCCTGGATTAAAACTGATCATTCTACCTCTAGTTTATTCCCCGTCTTATCACTTTGACCTTACTTTATTACCATATTTTATTTTCAAGCCAATTTTTTTCATCGAAACTTATTTTTTATTACAAATCATATGGTTAAACTTCCTTCCCACTCTTTATTGGTTTTAACTGTAGAAGCTGACATGAGCTTTCGTTTTGCTTAAATTTTGAAGGTTGTATGGTTTAATGTTTATTTGGGGTGTCTTAATTATAGTGATTTATGCAAAGTTAGTTCAAGTTTTACGTTCTCTTTATCATCATGTCTTTAACTCAAAAGGGATGATCTTTTTAGTTCATTATAGTGTATGAAACTGTGTTTTAAGATCTCCTTCTCTATTATATATTAAATTTGGTTAAAAAATGTGATTTTGGATCATTATGCATTGATTGAATATATTGTTAGGGTCTTCTTTGTTTACTGTTAATTTGTCAAGAATAAGTTTTGATCAAAATCGTGTTTGCTTTTCTTGAGTACATGTTGTAACCTTCTTTACTTTTCTTTGATTTCAATAATCTATTGAGTATTTCATTCGAACTTGAGGTCTGTTTAAGGTTCTTATCTGCTTATGTGGTTTTGGTTTGGCTATGTCTTCACTCGTTCTGATTTTGGGATTTAGTCGTAGTCATTTTGCACTATTCAATTTCCCTAGAGATTTGTTGGGTTGTACTTGTGATACATGCTGATTCTTTTGCTGTATTAGAGGATAAAACAATGTCTAAGTTTGTGTTTATGCGTCTGATCCATAAAATGACAGTTGAATCTCTTGAAGTAGTGTTAGTTCGTTCGTATTTGTTGTTTGAAGTCTTGGAACATTGGTGTATCGTTGAAGTATAATCGAATACGATGTATCCATTGTTTATTTGTATTTCTGTGCTCATCATTGTTATGTGAGAGTTAGCGATTTCACTCTTTTTAAGCTCTATTATGCATGTCATTTAGTTTTGAATGGGAAATACTTATATGTTTTTATTTTCTTTGTATGTGACATCCCATTTGAGTCCTTTCGAATTCCCTTCTTGCATATTGGGTCATCTCGGGTCTGGGAAGTTGTTGGGAAGTTTGAAGAAGATATTATACAGGTTTTCGAAAGTCAAAAAAGAGTCTATATACTTTTGTATTTACTAGTATACACATGGTGTATACAATAGACAAAGGGGCAAAAGAGCCCATTTCTTCAGGATTTTTTTGCAGCAGGAAAATGGGCTAAAAACCCCAATTAGTGTAGCAGGGCAGGAGTATTAATGGGCTAAGCAGACCCACTTTTTTTTTTTTATGAAAAAATTACATAAGTGAAGACCTTTAAATTAATATTTATCAAAATTAAATATACTTTTGATTTATTACCATTTCTAACAAAAGGTAGCAATGGAAGATTGGAGAAAAAATTGAGCAGAATGTAATAAAAAAAGAGGAGAAGAAATTGGAGTGAAAATCAATTTGTTATATATGGTTAAAAAAATTATATTGTTATAAGTGGTAAATAATTTTTAAATATGGGATAGTTAGGTGATTTTTTATTTTTTAATTTAGGACAGGTGATAGGAGTTTGAGCCTGCCAAGCCCAATAACCTTTAGCTTACTTTTCTTTCATTCTATTCTTGTATTTATTTGATTAATTATGTTCTCTAACACTAACATTATTTTGTAATTTTAGTTTTAATCTAATTAATTCCCCAAAGTCAGTCATTTGTGTTGATTTTGTTGATTTCTAGTATAAATGCGTTTAAATTTTAAATTCTCTTAAAAAATCTCTTAAATAGTTTAAATGTTGTTAATTAGAAGTCTTAATCTTTAAATCAATTTTCTTGAAAAGTTGATCATTTTTTCCTAATCGTTGACCAACCGCAATTAAGCGACCACTTTAAGTGATTAATTTCTTCTTAAAATGAAAATTGAACCAATTACCTATTTTCTCTAATTTTAGAATTTTTTCTGCTGAAATTCTAAAATCAAATTTAAAGTTTTCTTAATTTTCCTTTAAAAATTAAGTGACGACTCCGTAATTTTGAAAATTAATTTTAATTGAGTAATTAATTGAATTTTTGAAAAATAAGTCTTTTTTTTTGTGGATGTATAACTTGAGAAAATATCCATCTAGTTGAATGTGTATTTTTATTAATATCTATCTATTGTTGATAGATAACTAGGGGTGACAATTTCAACCCATATAAGGTAAAAGGAGTCCAGTTAGTCCATATTTATTTTAGTGGATCACTCATATTTTCAAAATGGGTAAATATGGGTTGATCTATCTTAAGAGCTCA